>CACRXK020013731.1:0-13732 GCA_902702795.2 Paramuricea clavata
TATTGCCTTATTAGTATTCTTTATATAAAGAATACTAATTAGGAGTGTTTTATCAGGTTTAAAGCCACTACACGTGACATATTATGGTTGACATGATTTGCTAATAAGCTTATGAATTATTAATGAGTGTTTGATGTTACGTTAATTATTGCTGTGTTTATAATACAATATTGAATATATTAAACACATTGTACACCACACCACATATTAAATATTTTCAAGAAATTCTGAACAGAGTCTGGATCCGAAGAAGAAAATTATAAATATTGTAGAAAAAATTTTCCTCCCTATATGATTCGAATATACGCACCTTCTGTCAACGCCCAAAATATACGTTGCACAATGGGCGGTTCTGGGCTGCCGTTGGCCGATAGACAATCAATAACCAAGGAACCACTGTCAGAGCTCGTCACGAAGTACAAGACGATCGTTGCCATAGATAAACCGAATAAGAAGCCTTCTAGATTCTCACCATATTGCTGGAGTACGTCGAAAAACATTTGGCTGGACGTTCGGCAAGACAGACGGTACAGTCCGTTGTATGATTCTGTGGAAAGTCCACCACCAAGGGTGGAGTTGCATGTGATGTTTTTCAGCACTGCTTCACGTTCCATTTTGATACCAACACCGCCAAAGATACAAAGCCACAAGAAGCTGTATAAGATCGGTGCTGTCATAGTTGCGTTGATCACATTACGAATAGTTCGACCTTTGGAAACTTTGGCTATAAACATGCCAACAAATGCAGACCAAGCAATCCACCATCCCCAATAGAAGATCGTCCAGTCATCCATCCAAGTTGGGTTCTCCATTTTGTCAGGAGCGTTTCCAAGCTGAGCGAATGCATCAGTGTGAAAACCAAGTTGAATGATATATTGAAAGTAGTATCCAATACTTTGCACGTAGAGATTGAGTAGATACCAAGTATTATCATAGAACAAAACAAACATCATCAGTGCCATTCCCATGCAGAAGCAGATCTCGCTAAGACGACGGATGCCTACTTTGAGTCCTGATATGACTGAAATGGTCGCAATTACAGTGATTATCCAAATAATAATAATCTGATTTGTGCTGTTCTCTGCTATATCACTGTTCATTCTATTGATGCCAGTATTTAATGTGATCACTCCGAGACCAAGGCTTGTGCATACACCAAACATGGTGACAATTACGGAGAGAATATCGATGACGTCACCAATCCATCCATAGATCCTGTCTCCCATGAGAGGATGAAAACATGAACGTATTGTCATGGGTAATCCTTGTCTGTAACTCACCAGACCCATGAGGATACCAACCAGACTGTACACTACCCAAGCATGAACTCCCCAGTGGAACAATGTGACATTGATAGCATCCTGTGCACGTTGGTTGTCTGTGTGTCTAACAAAAATACAAAACTGGTTATTCACAAAATTGCATAATTGCTTCAAAGAAATCGTGAACGTACCAGACGTATTAGTGTCCTTAGAAGAAGGAAGGCCGGGCATAAAAATTGTATGACAAAAAAGTTAAACTGGCGATCGATATATTTGGTTTACTTTTGTGGAAAACATCACAATATATACTACCGCGAAATTTCGGTTTTATGATTTATATTATAAATTAAGATGAATGTAAAGTATACCGTAATAAATATAATCGTGAGAGAGGGCAGAGGCATGTAGGAGATACAACGTTACTACCAGTGAAGAATGCAAACAAATCAAAAGAAAAGAGAAAGTGTTTTCTCACGAAACAGTGGAGTTGTGTTTGTAGTTTCAGGTATTGTATTTCCAGCAACGCCGGACCTATTACCTCATGAACAAAATTTTGATCTCGACAAGTCTATTGATACCTTTTTTCAGAAAGCGGTATCAATTTCCCGTGCGTAATACAAAATGACTGAAAAACGGCAAATTTCGCAGAGCTATATTATCCGCATTTATAAAATAACATGTATATAATGCGTGCTCTGATTGGTCGAAACCCGTGTTTGGATCAGGCCATCCAAACACGGAAGACTATCGTGATGATGTTATTCTATAAAACAATTACTTTATGGTTTCCGTGTTTGGATGGCCTGATCCAAACACTTGGGAATATTGCTAGAGTTAAGAAAAGCGCGCAAAATTACTCGCCTTCGGCTCGTGTTTCGCGCGCTTTTCTTAACTCTCGCAACATTCCCGCGTGTTTGGATCAGGCCATCCAAACACGGAAACCATAAAGTAATTGTATAATTACAACATTTCGCAACGAAGCATCGAAATATTACTAATTTTGTGATGCTCTTTCAAGCTGTGATGAAATTTTTGTCTAGACTTGTCTAGATCAAATTTTGTTCATTAGGTAATACTAGGTCCACTAGAGAGGCTCAGATGTGACTTCCACTACCGCTTCTTCATGGTCCCTTATTGACAGGGGTAGCGAAGTCAAACCTGAACCTCTGTTTGTTATCATCACGTACACTCACCCCGACCAGTCGAGGTTTTATCATAATCATGAGAGGTATATATAGTGAACCATAATTTCCGAAGAGAATGGTTCAGTTGATTAGATTAATAGTTTGGGATTTCCGCTTGGTCCAAACCTAGGTAAAGCCTCTACTTTGCTTTTCTGAGTAATATGCTACATAATAAAGGAGTGCCTCGTATATTAAAGTCGCGTTGTTAATACAAAGTCAAAACGTGTGCGGCTATAAAATTCGGGTTATTTTTATCGCAGAGTTTCAAAGTACATGGATGGAGTTATGTTAATCTTCGCGTTACCCTTAAGAAACAAGCTCAGGGCCGTACGGGCCGGGAGGGCGGCACCAGGGGTAACGGCTCCATCTCCCCCAGAGAAATTTAACGCACCACTTTTATAATGTTGCTTATGAATGGGTGATTCTTTATGGAGTTCGGGATTGGCCATAAACTCTCTTTTGGACGCAAAAACAAACTCGCTGCGAATGCTTGCATCTAATTAAAATAAAGTGCGAGCATTGTGATTGGATGAAAGCACTCGCAGCGAGATTGTGAGTTCACTTTTGCGCAGTTGAATGGCAAAAAGGCTTAGACGTGCTATATATGACTGAGAATGCATTAACATTTGGGTTATTTCAACATATAGGATTACTATCTCCCTGGTGAAAAAATCCTGCGTATGCTTAAATACATGAGATATTCGTTTTTAGTTGTATTTAATTAACAGTTACAAATATAATTTATTATGCCTTATTGCGGGCCGGTTGAATGAATGCGCTGGCTTTTATTTTGATGGTTTAATGAAGCTAGAGTTTATGCGTGTCTTTGACTTTGTGGGGAAATTTCAGGTTATATCTTCATCAGTTTCGACAAATTTTAAGAGGGAGTGATCGAGGGACAGGTTAGCCTGCGCAGCTGGCGGTTTTAAGGGGTTGGAGTTGAGACACGACCACAAGGGCAGTGGAATTAGGAAGACGATGCATGCTCGAGAAAGGCGAAAATGCGGGTTTTTGGCCGCTAGGACAGGTGTTGTGATTGGGGTCAAAATCAAAGAGAAATATATTCGTGTGCGAAACACGAGGATATTATCCACTTTCAATAATAATCTCTATGGGCCCTCTATTGATACGTTCGATTCATGACGTCAAACAATCACTTCAAATCATAATACTATATTGTTAATGAATTACTTCAAAACATACAAAATAATGCATTCCAAGGCCAGTATAGAATTGAAAAGAAATCCTTCAGTTAGTCATCCAAGATGACGACGATGACTCAGGTGAAAAACCACCTATAGAGTCATATCAACGGAAATGGAGTTATAATTAATAGTTAACCTAGTAACACAAGTTTTTAATGACTCAGTCCTTAATAAATAAATATTGTCCTGCCCTGCCCACGCACCAATATTAAGCGTCTAAAGAGCTTTATTATGATAATATGTATTCCTCTTAGTGATTAAATAACATTTCTGATTGTTGATCGGAAGACGGTCACTAGGCCGGATTCTGTCGGCAATCCTTAATTTGAAAGCACTCACCAAAACTCACCAAACCTTTATTTTATTAATCTAAAGCTTGAAATGTTCTCCGTAACTATTTATGCGTGGCTGTCAAGTTGTCAACTCTCATCAACGCTCATTCTCGTTTGATCAGAGCTTAAAACTGATCCATTGAGATGAATTTTCGCAGCCTCTCGATCGTCGTCTTTTCAAATTAAAATAATACATTCGGGATGCCGCAAGCTTTACTTCATAAGACATATAAATAACCAAAATTGTTTCCATAACTCTTGGCAAGAGTTGTGAGAAGCGATATGGTTCTTTGATCTGACTTGAGAGCATAAGCAACCGCACTATGAAACGTCAGATAAATTTTATGCTGGTATCATAAAGTGGTATCAAAAAACCTCGTTCATATGTCTTGTTTTCATGTATTAGCTACGAAAGTCAGCTACTTTTTTGGCTATTTTCTTGGCAAATCTTTTTTACTTTTAATTAAGGCTGCTTTCCAGTTGAGCATTTTTCATATACACACCTAAAAACGCACAGGTTGTTACAGGTCCGCAAACAGGTTGTTACAAATCTGTTCATGCACAAGCTGTCAACAAGTTGTGTTCGCACTAAACAAGCTTAATGCCGGGCATTATCACTATTTATCAGACTTGTCAGTCTAACAAGTCTGATACAGTAATGATATAACAAGACTGTTACAAGGTTAATAACGACACAAGTTTGTAACAATATAATTATTATTTCATGACTGTATAGGACTTGTTGGAACAACCTTGCAACAAGTCTGATATAAATAACAACAAGGTTGTTACAACTGTTAACAAGCTAGTTGCTCCGACATACTTGTTGACAACTTGGAACAAGCAGTGCGAACACAACTTGTTGACGGCTTGTTGGCAGACTTGCTAAAGTCACAAGATGTGAAATTTGTGTGAAAATGTAAGGGGAGTTTGATCGAGTATAAGGCATAGTTCCCATCTTTAAATTTGAAGGAATAAGTCTTCTCAGTTTAGAAAATTTTATCAGTTGCAAAATCAAGTTAATTAATAGTCGATCGATCATGCATGCATGCATACATGCATGAAAAATATGCAATATGAATCAATCATGCCAAATCAAAAACGCTCTCAGTCTCTGCAACTATACGGGCTGTTAGGACTGACCTACATAACTTACATTGCCTTACATTGTCCAGTTTCAAAAATATAAATTAAGAATTGTGAGATATTTTACCAAAATCGGCAGTGACCAGAGCTGGTTTAACTTTTGTATATCGCCCATCAAGTGGTATTTTATTGCATTGTGCTACGAAACAAATTATGGCGTTGTTGATCATACAATAGGGACCTTAAGCATGTACGACGGCAACGCGACGACGACAACCAAAACAAACTTCAAATAAATTATTGCGAAGAAGAGTTGTTATGTATTATCCACTGCATATGAATTGAATTCAGTTTGAAGAGATGAAAACGAAGGCTTTATTGTTAAAAACGCTTCTGCTGAGCAAATTTGTAGTTTTACTTGTCGCGTCTTGACATGTTTGCGTTGTACACGAGACGTGAAAATCTCTGGTTTGCCGTTGTAAAAAGCACTAACACAACGTCTCTAACTCCCGTGGGGCTTTTAATTATTCATTTCTTTTGTACGAGATCAGGAATATCATTGTGTGAATAGCCGTCGTCGTCGCGTTGCCGTCCTGTTTGCTTAAGGTCCCTATTGAATTGTTGCGCAGCAAGATGGTTAGATGGCTTATATAATTACTTCAGCTGCTAGAACATGATCATATGGCTATATACTGAATTAGTTATTAGCTGATCATGCATTGCCATAAATAAAGTTTACTATTAAAGTTCCGAAAACTCATGGTTTTGCACGTACGGTATACATGTATACAAATGTATGGTCAGATTATATATGAGGGGAAAACACCACTTTATTATAAGGCAGCGTTTACACTGTACCGTTTTCGTAGCGTTCTCGTATTGTTCTTAATCCTCAAGGGAACGCAAGACAATAGTCTAGTTTTCTCGAACAATACGAGAACGCTACGAAAACGGTACAGTGAAAACGGTACAGTGTAAACGCTGCCTGATACTGTATACAGTATAGCCGATCATTCTAGTTCTTTTTGCGCGGTATGCCAATTATGTCGTTCGCTTTAGTGCGAAATTATTTCACCTTAATTGCGTGTGAAAAGTGCTCCAGTACTACGTCACCGAAACCAGGCGTTTATCTCGCCGCCCTGACAAGCAAATAAACGCTAAGTAAATACCTCGTTACCTGATCCATACGTACAGCAGTAACACTGGACCTATAAATCATTCAGGGGAATTCTAGCTCTAGGAAGAGCATAGCTCAGGTAAGATTTTCTTACAATTAAAAGGTCAATGCGTAAGTAATAAGTATGTACTTATTAACTTATATGATAAAAAAAGTTCTGCATGGCGGCGATGTTACATACGGTTATATACTAACCGTGTAGCTCAGTTGGTTAATTTGATAAGTCGTGGTCTATACCCAAAGAACTTCACGACAATATACATGTACAAGATATAAGGGCCAACCTGGAATGATTTAACCGGGAATTCAACTGCTTCTCTGCAATCAATCAAGCGTTATCAACTGAAATATTTTAATTTGTTTCCATGTTCTGTATATATACAGTGCAGATTAGCACTTTTATAGTCGGAAAATTAAGTTGAACATTAAGCACCAATCCGTGTCAGGGCCATGTTCTTTGCAACGTAGCGCGACCTTTCCTTCCCACGATAATTAAAAATATTTGAACTACAGTATTTCGGTGAAGAAAAAAAACGGAAATGAGGGCTGTCAATACAAAAACTATTCTCCGACTATCTTCAGTAGCAATGCAATGCAACGCGGCAACGACCAACGACAATTCATGACAGTTAATAAATTAAAGTTCGCTAAACAAATTTCTATGGTGAGTATAGCAAGTAAGCCAGTCCGATTATTTAAAGAATCGACTGGTTAGATTAAAATAGGGCGGAAACGAATATTTTGTATCAGCTTGTTAATTTTCCGACCAATATTAATGTCCATATTTCTGCCAACATATGTCCAAAAGACAACATAAAAGACAAATATTAATCAACTTGGCAGTATACTTTCACTAGTTTAAAAACCCTGAAATTAACATGCAGTACAAGAAGTTGTTTGCTTTTGCATTATCAATCGATCTTTACATTGATAAAAGTAAAAGTACAATGAACATATGAAAATAAAAAACATGAGTCATACCTTCCCCAATATCTGTTCGCTCCGGGTATGTAATGATAAACGGGTTCAGCAACAGAAAAATAAAAGAGTCCGATAGCTATTCCAGCCGAGAACAACATGGTGAAGTAAGTTGCGTTGCTGAACTCTGGTTCATCATGCTCCTTTCCCAGTTTCATTTTACTGTATTTCGAGAAATAGACGACCAGAAGGAAAATGAACCAAACATCTTGTGTGCCAATGTAAAGCCATGTGAATTTATCTGTAATCCAACGCTTAGCATCCTTCATGCCATTTGAAGCTCCGTCAGTATCAAGTACGCACCATATCACGAAAGCCCAGATAATGAAACCCGAGATAATCGTAACAACTGGGTTGAAATCAAGGGATATAAAACCAAGTTTTGCTTTGAATGTTCGACATTTATTTCTGCTCCTGTTGTTGTTCTCCATGCTTGCCAGAGCTGGTACACTGTGACTACAGAGACTACCTAACCGCACTCTATATATCTGATTTTTGCATTAATTAATCATACGTTCAACATGACTGCATTTCATTAGAAATACAAAAGGAAAAGCAATAAGGAGGTATTAAAAATATTTTGTTCGACAATGCCTTTGATTTCAAAGCAATAGCTAAGACTTAAGTACTTTATAAGTGCTTAAGTGTTTTTATAGCGCCGGCAAAATGGGAAACTATCCCAAAATATCCTTTTAGTTTTTATGATTTTAACTATTTCTATTAAGGCAATGCAAGACCATTTTTATTGTTCGAAAACAGGAAAATGAGGTCAAAGAGTGAAGGAGAAAATTCCAAACTGAAGCGGAAATAATCAAATAAAAGACGTAATAAATATGCTCGATAAGGGCATGTCCACATTCAAGTGCAGTGCCGAACTAGCGGCCCACGCTAGGAAAAATGTAATTATTAAGATAATGGCGGCGGAACGAGTTTTATTCTGGGAGTGGGGTTAATTTCCAGCTAAGTTGGTTACCATAGTTTTCAGTGCACTGACACGACAGGCAAAACATGATCCAACTGCCACAGCACGGTAACATAGGAGGACGATTAAAAATTTGAAAAATTGAGGCTCGGAAATCAGTCGTTTCCTGCACTTTCTGGCACCGAATTGAAGAATTTGAACAACGAAAATGCTGCGAAAAATAGATTCATAATTGGTTTTGGTCAGTTTGTATGACTTGGTGGGAATCTAAAATCGCATAGTTGGCGATGGAAAGAGCTCACGCTTATTTTAACCAAGACATATTATTTATTTATTTATTTATTTATTTATAAACTTTGCCGTTTACAAATTTTACGCTAGTACAAAACGGCACAGGAACGCCAACACAGCGTAAGCCACTTACGTTGACGACCTGCATTAAACAAATACAATACACATAATGGCATAATGCACAGCTTAACACACTAGCACAGGAACATTTGCACAATGTAAATAATATATATAAACAATGAATATATACGTATACCGTAGTTTCAAGCGAAACTAGCTAATAACAGCTAGCAGACCAGTTAGTAAGTCTCTTGCTTGGTGTGGCATTTCAGACATATACAGTTTTCCATGACTGTTGTTCCAGTGGCTCTAATGTAGTGTCAAACAACAGGTTTTTGAAACTTGTGAACGAAATATCCGGTTCGCGTAACTCTTCTGGAAGAGTATTCCATATCCTTGTAACTCTCACCACCGCATAACTGTTCTGCTGGCATAATATTTTGGTTTTAGGTACGTGATATGTGATGTTAGATTAATCACGGTTAATAGAAGGAGACTCCTTCTATTAACCGTGGATTAATATACTTATATACAACTTAATAATTATACAACTTAATCCGGCTATTTTTAGTGTGCATGGATTAGACCCCATGTGAAAACTGTGACGGATGCTGTAGCGCCCTCAGTTTAAATTCACTTTAAGGAATAGTTCATTAACCACAATGTTGGTAATTTTGTTTTGTCGAAAGTCAAATACTAAATTTTGCGGAGACAGGTGGAGAATTTGGCTAGGGGAAAATTGTGTATACTGCATGCAATGCGATACAGCTAATTATTGCGGCTAATTCGGGCTTTCCAACGACATATTCCTTGGTATAATTTAGCCATAATGATTAAGCGTTGTTCAGCTGTTCATGCATGTGCGAAGTATGCGAGCTATGAAAGAATGCCTGTGAGCCATTACAAAATCAGAATTTGTAGTTATTCATACAAATCTTTGGAAATTAACCAACATTTTATTTTATCTAAACTTTCCTTGTGGAGCAGACTATGAAATCTTAGTATGATTAGTTATAACAACTTTTGTGTTAATACGCAAAACAACCGGTCTTAAAATTGCTCTTGGGGGGAGGGGGTTCTGTGTTCCATTGGAATTTTTGGTTAGTTTGTTCCTTAGCCGTGTTCCCCACAAATATTTTACCATACTCCTTGTTCCCCCGGCTTAATTAAATGTTCCTTTCTATTTTTTGTCTTTGTTCCCGTGTTCCCATTGCAAAATATGCCTTGTTAAGGCTTGTTCCCTGGAAAAAGCTGAGAGATCCTCAGTATATCGATATCTTAGCGATGACTACTAAGACCAGCATTCCCCGCGGGCATCAAGCCTTGTGACGTCATTATGCATAAGGTCTATTAAAAAAAGTTCGTCTTTCAAAAATCTTAAACCTTAAACATTGAGCGCGCAAGGTATGATGGGTAACTTCCTTTTAGAGTCTTAAACTCGGAAAATTTACTTTGCAACAATGCTATAGGGTGTTAAATAATGAACACTTTCGATGTAGGGCTATTTGGTTCACCAAACTATTCAATGTCCAATAGTAAGCTCCAAATAAGAAATACCCATCATACCTTGCACGCTCAATGATTAAAGTGGAAGTCAAGTCCGTTCTGCGCATCGGTTCTGCTCATAACAATGTGAGGACCCTCTGATGTAAACATTGCCCAAATTTCGAATGTTTCGAATTTTTCTGAACATAAACTCTATTTCATATTCATTTAGAAGCATAGCGAACCAAAATAGTGTTAGATATTCAGACAGTAGATCATATTTTGAAAAATACAGCAGCTCAAAATGTAACACAAACCGTTTCTTTCCATACGGACTTGACTTCCACTTTAAGGTTTAACTGACTGAGATTCTTGAAGGACAACCTGTTTTGAATTGGCTGTATACACTACAGCTACAGTATAAATGCATAATCTACATAATCTACATGAACGGCAGGTTTGCTTTACTTGCCCTATACTGTCTGCTATACAGTAGTGCATTAATACAGTTAGAAGTATGTCACTTATCAGTCTAAACAGTAAACATCAGAATAACATGAAGCACTAAAAACCCGGTATAGTTAAGAAAAGAGTTAGGTTAAAAATTACTTCGAATTTAAAACTTTATAAAATCTATTCTTCGTTTAAAACTTTCTGCGAAAGTGGCTCGCACTATTCATGTGCGACTCGCATGTTTTGGCGCCTCGCAATTTATGCAGACCCAAATCATAAGACGATATATAATTCTCTAAAGAATTTCAATACTGCATGTATAACTAACTATTATTGTGGGAGAATACAGACAACATGTCTATAGGAATTGAAATTTTTTGACGCCCTTTTCCTGAACAAAGAAAATTAAAACCAAAATAGTTAAGCCTTTTATTATAAAAAAAAATACTTAAGACTTAACTTTACTATGTAAGTGCAGGATCTAGGAAATCTTAAGCTTATATTCTATCAGTTCCATACTTTTCTTCCTGAAGGTCCAGTAAGGACCATCCTTCATTCGTCCAGTGTTAGTATACGGGAGAAAACCTTGACTAAACCAACGTCGTAAAGCAAGAGTGCCTGTTTTGCTGCATAATTTTCTATATGCAAATTGGTCATTTTCTCGGACATGCCCATGGGCAAATATCGCACATGACAATTACGCTGAAGCTAAAAATATTTAGTACTGATCGAGAATATTCTTTTTTCCATATTTTGGAGATAAAAAGATAATCGCTATCACTCATTTTGTTTTGTTTTTTTACTTTAATTGTTTTTTTAATTGTATCTCACTTTAAAGATATTTGGTACCATTGTATTAACTACGTGCACAATTAATAACATCCTTGACCTTATAGGTTCGCGTGGTAAAATAAATATAATCGTTTTCTTTGCTTCAGCTTTGCATAATTGGCGAAGCTAGTGGATCCGGTCTTTCTTGAATCTCGGTACAAAAATTGACTTATCTTTCACGAAAACGAATGTTCACGAAATTTAATGTTCACGAAATTAAGGTGGCTCGATACAGTTTTCAAAACGTCAGGTGTATAATAATTTGACAGTTGTAAACGTCGTATTATTAGGTTTTATACAGCAGATATCAGGATGTTCATCTATTTTGTTGTTTCTTCTTTTAATTTATGTCGGGTTTGGTAACACATAGTTCGTTACTGTGGCAACACACGCCTACGAAATTCGCTCTAAAAGAATAATAACAACAAATCGTTTTATTAACAACCAATTTTGCACTTAGAACTGAATTACACTGATTTTACAACTGTAAGAAACTATATAACTAAATATATGTAGCAATATACGATTTAAGAATAGTTAGCAGTTGAGAGTTAAAAAATGTTTCGTGTCGTATCAATGTTGCTACAGACAGTATAAAGGTCTATGAAACATTACGGGAACCACTGAGTATTTTAATAAAATATAAAACTGAACGGTAACTCCGAAAATAGACATTTTAATATTCTAGCTTTCGACTAAGATTCAGTCATCATCAGGAAATCGACTAAGATTCAGTCGTCATTCCTGATGATGACTGAATCTTAGTCGAAAGCTAGAATATTAAAATGTTTATTTTCGGAGTTACCGTTGTTTTATAGTTTATACAGTTTATATAATACCTTATTGAATTCTGATCGTTTAATTGGCTGTTTATGGTGATGATGATGATGATGAGATTTATTGATCATCCACAAACAAGGGGCTTTTCAGAATCAATTATATAAATACAAATTTAGTTACATTACAATGATAATAACCAAAACAGAAACCTATAATCTATATAAATAGTATATTATATTATTATGTACTAATACTAGACTGTCATATATTTAAAAATTACTTAGTAAAATCTTTTTCAGTTCGGTTTTAAAACTACTAATCGTTCTAATTAATTTAAGATTAGATGGCAGCTCGTTCCAGAGTTTAGTTATACGATATTGGAAAGTTTTTTGTCCTGTTGCACTAGTAAAAAGAGGAATGTTAAGTTGACCAGATTGCCTGGTTATTCTTCCGCTTACTGCTCCTCTGGCAGTAAATTGCGAACTCAAATATTCTGGTACCATTCCATTCATGCACTTAAAGGCCAATACTGCGTCTCGATAGTATAGATGCTCTTTCACTGGAATCCAATGAAGCTCTTTTAATATTGGAGTCACGTGATCATATTTTCTATGACCGCTGATGATACGTGCGGCAAAGTTCTGGATATATTGAAGTTTCTTGATATTTTTCCCGGAGGTTGACGACCAGACGGAGGAGCAATAAAAAAGCTTGCTAAACACCGGCATTAATAATAATAATAATAATAATAATGAGTAATTCCTTATTAAAAACATGTTTAATTCTGTTAATTTGTCCTAAAATTGACATGCACGAAGCTGTCACTTTCACAATGTGATCGTTAAAATTTAGATTACGATCAAATGTCACTCCCAAGTCTTTCGCTACATCTCCAGGGATAAGATCTTTTCCAACAGTGAAAGGCAAAAATCACCAGGTAGTTTTGTAATCAACTGTCTGGTTCCGTAAACCATGAGGTTGGTTTTGTCAGGATTTAAAAGCAATAAATTCTGGAAACACCAATTTCGAATTCTTGTAAGATCATCATTCATGAGGTCCATGGCTAGATCATAATCTCTAACAGGAAAACACATATACAGTTTTGTATCATCAACGTAAAAATCAGTTGGGCATTGCTGTGGTACTGATGGTAGGTCGTTAACGTAAATGCTAAATAACAAGGGCCCAAGTATGCTTCCTTGTGGTACCCCATTCACACTTCTAGAGTATCCGAGAGTGTACAGTTAATACGGACTGTTTGGCACCTGTTTGTCCCCGAGCCGACGGCGAGGGTACTAATTCCCCCCGGCTATTTACACCCGGGGAAACAAAAGTATTAGCCAAGTCTAAAGTTCATCAATGAGCGTGAGCGTGGGTTACCGTGAGTGGTTCGGTGGGTGGTCATTCTCACTGATCTGAAAAATATGGCGGACTGTCATGAATAGCGGACACTGATTGGTCCAATTTAAAGTTTGCATTATAACGACTGCATGACGACAGCGAAATAACAAACATTTCTTGATTTGATGATTGGTAAATTTCGCATTTTTGCAAGATTTTGTAAATTCCAGAAAGGGCGAAAGAATCAGCTAAAAGAAGGGAGTCGACGTTAACGAAGGTAAGTTTGTTTTAAATATTGATTTTATAATGGCTTTAAAACCCGACGGCCTTTGCGTATATGAAACA
>CACRXK020013732.1:0-13732 GCA_902702795.2 Paramuricea clavata
GATGCATGCGCATGCTATGTACCCAAGTATATTTCCTTCAACGATAAGCATTGATTAGTGATACATTTTGGTGTAAAAATTCGGAATATTTTTGAGCTGATCGTTAACATTATTATTTTGAAATCGATACCGCAAGGGGTAATTAAGTATGCCAAGCATTTAAATTTAAATCGCACAGTGTGTCTGGGCTACCTATGGTAAAACCAACAAACGCGGAGACGAAGACCGTGTTTCTGGCAGTTCTAACTTAGATTATTGCACGAATTCTGAACAGCCTGAAGGAATACCCATGCATATATTTCCCAACAAAGGAACAGATCCACCGACTCAGAGTGAAAGAAAGTCGGTGAATTTTATCCGTAAACATTGACCGGGTTTTCACGCATCTGCGAACCTATAGTGTTTTGATTGAGCCCGTTTTGAAGATTCGTGCTATATCTTATTTTCATTGACAAAACCTCGTAAAATGGAAAGAATATTGAAGGAAGAAACTGTTTATACAATTTACATGGCTAGAATTGTCCCCCTGACTAAAGTACAACTAACAGACGCAAGGCAAATAATTCAGGTATATAGCCTAGTAAAGTACAAATTAATATGTTCACACACATGGTGAATATTTTGCGCAAATGATGTTATATATAGTTAGTCTAAAGTGTTTAACATTTATTATGTTTTAGATCATTTGTGGTTGTAAAAAGACTATCTCCTGTTAAGTTAGTTTCTTGTCCAGGGCACCAGAGCATCTTGAGATTGAAATAAAGACAACAATTCAGCATGCCTTGACCTGGTTTCGTCGAGACTTCTGATGACATTTTGAGAGAAACACTGTCATTGGAGTTATATTCAGTCTTATATCGCACTTGCGTCGGTTTTCTTTGTTCGTCCGAGGTTTATAACTAGCTTATAGACCTTGAATAAATGATTGGATTAAACTTGTAGACAAAACGCGAGAATTTTTCATTAAAAATTTTTGAAAATGACAAAATATGTTGGAAAACCTCCGCAAGTGTGATATAAGTTAGTTATAAACCGAGTAAGTCGGTTTATAACTGATATATTGCCCCTCGGACGCGTCAATATATCAGTTATAAACCTCCTACTCGGTTTATAACTCTTACATATCAATAATACAAAGTAACAATAAATATATTAACAATAGTATAATATTGTACTGGTGCACAAATATATTCCTCACATAATAGACATAATAGGCAGCGTACAAAACATGAGGGATGCAACTTAACTGGTTACTTTGAAGATTAATATAATTTCAAAATATTATTATAAGTAATAGCATGGCATTCAGGGCGATCAGTGATTAAATGTACCCGAAAGCCGAGAGAGGTAGCGCTGAGGGACTTTTACTAAACCTCTCGAGGCTTGAGGGACATTTCATCACTAATCGACCGTAATGCCATGCTATTACGTTGTAATACCATAGTTGCCGAGGGAATCCGCGCGTGGTGTGTTGCCTGTTTTGAATGCTGTTTGATTGTCTTATGATTGTGGTACGAACACTTTTCATATATACGCACGCGCAGAAACACATCTCCGTGTCCATTGGCGTTTTAGGCATGCGCATAAACGGAATTTTCTCCCACAATTGTAATGTTCAAGATTAGGGAATAAAAGCTGGCAAAGTGATTGTTCGAATGTGTACGGGACGGTCTCGTCAGATACTGTCCATAGTTGTGCCGATGATTTTCGATGAGGTACAGCTCTCCAATCAGAGGTAATGAGGTGGTACGCTTTTGTCTTCTAAATTTCCCTCATCAAGCATGCAGGGGAAAATTAGAACTAGTTCAAATTTTGCCCGTGGTAAAATTAGTTCTAATTAGGTAGTAGTGATTAATCGTACCTCGCGAGACAAAGGATTTCGAGGCAACTATGGTATTACAGTAACTAAATGTTATTATATTGCACAGTGCATGGTACAATTTTGACTCAATGGTTAATTGACTCAGTCACAATCTGCCTAATCCAACTAATGTCGACCGCTTTTCTGTTCAAAGGTAAGGTAGCTGTGTCTTTGTTGTTGGAAATTATTTTCTTCTGTTTTCCCATCCAAGTAAAATTAGCCATCAATAGAACCCCCATAATTGCCAATTACACCTATCGCTATCTATTGAAAACAAAATCAAAATCATTTTGAGTATTGCGAATTATTAGGCTATGAATATGCTTGTGTTTATAAACGTTATTATATTTTTTGTCACGCACAATCCAGTTTATAATAAATATTAAAGGTAGGTTACAGTCGCATCTGCGCATGTGCTGGACTTTGTTTACGTTTTTTGTTTTGATCCACATTAATTATATAAGATGAAGTATATGACGAGTTTCAAGTCACATTCCACATAATTTGTGACCGAGGAGTGCAATGTTTTACAATACTTCGCTGCATTTCTTGTACATTTCTACACTGGAAATTTTTATACACAATAACACAATCTTAAGCCCCGTTTACACGAGCAAATTTTATTTGACAAATTTCATATGTCAAAGATATTTTGCTCGTGTGGATGATGCATTTGTGACAAATTTATTGTGACAAATGCATTTGAACAAAAGCTAGCATGCTAGCTTTTGATCAAATGCATTTGTCATATGAAATTTGTCAAATAAAATTTGCTCGTGTAAACGGGGCTTTATACTGTAACGTTTTAACTGTAAACATTGTGAATAAAGAAGCCGCTTTGAACCTTGTGTGGCTTGCTGTATCAACAGCTGGGGCGGCGAACCGAAATCCCGAAGGTGTGAGTTCGAATAATTTGTGTTTAGTGTTTACCTTTGGAGTTTGTGTCTAATCACGAAAACAGTTCATGCGGTATCAATCCCTCGAAACATGTTGCCAGAGTTGTTGTTGTCATTATGACAGAAGCACTTGGAGAAAGCTTTTCGCTTGACGAAATTCGAAACAAGTGTGATTGAGAATGTGGCTGCAGTTCCTGTCTTCAATAGATCGACAGTGACGAGCGTACGAGACACTAAGATTATATTCAACTTTTTTGTGTTATAAAAATGTATGTTTTGAAATTATGAACTGGAAGTATGAATTCATTGATATTACTCTCATATTGACACTAAATGATGGTATTCTTGTGACACTGAATGATCTAATATTAGCTTCAACAATTCTGGTGATCAGGTTACTTCATCATGTCTCTTCAAGACGGAGGACAATTGCTAAATATATGCAGTGTTTCGCTCTATATCAGAGCTTATCAGAATGCCCAGGAAACACTGATGAACTTTTGATTTACATCAACGAATCTTTCTTTTTTTCAACAGATTTATTGGGTTGATATGGTAATATATATATACAGACATTAAAGGAGAACTCCAAGGGGTAAAGCACAAACATGACTCCAGGGCTTTATTTATAGCCTTTATATGCGCCCTGAGAATACTGAATATAACTACTAAATATAATTACAGTTTGTAACATGAACAATCAGATAAGTACCATTTACATAAGAACCTGTTTAGGCTAACTTGGAAAAAATCTAGGTTCTTATTCACAAGGTTTTACTGTGTTGTCTAATTTTGTCCCAAAACAGACCATGTACGGCAGCCTGTTCTGGCAACATAGATAATGGGATGGTGCCACTCTTTGTGACACAAAATCAGGCAATTATAGTACAATATGAACTGGCAAGTGTCTGGCACCATAAAACCAGATTGCTTTGTGTAGATGGAGCTCATAAGCCTTGTCTGGCAATCCATCTAGGAGAAAGAAAGCTCTGATTTCAAACCCCCAGACCCCACTTTTGGACAAGACAATTGTATAGTAACTATATCAGTCATGATCATCTAAAAATGCCAGTATATAATTATGCACTTATACAAAGCTGTATGCACTGTAAATTTAGACTTTATTTATCTCAATGACATTTTCAGGGATCTGGATCATTTTCATTACTTTGTGAAGAGTTTATTCTCTTTGATTTTTATACATTTTTAGATCTGACTGGTCTCCATGTGATAAAATAAGAACCTGAAATACTAGCCTAAACAGATTGGGTGTCTAAATACTGAAAAATTAGCCTGACAGGCCCTTATATACAGTAGGTTCTTATATGCAAGCTTTACTTACAATTAGGGTGGAAAATATACTAGTAATTATTAGTTGAGTTTGTTTACATCATATAAGTATTTGTGATCAAAATCTTTTATAAACTAAATGTCTTAGGGGTGTTTATATGGAGGCAAGCCAGCCCGGTTACCTGAGCTAGGTGTCTTTGCCTAGCTAATTTCATCATGTAGCAGGCTGGCACCAAAACAAATCATCGCGAGAAACTCATGGTTATGACCGTCACAACTGTTCACAGAGGCATTAATTTTTAAAACTATAGATTGAAAATCTGTTGAGAAAGTCTTATTTACTACAATTAGTAATTGGCAATATATTCGTATTCAGCGGCTTAGCAAACCAGCCAACCTAGGCGAGATCTGGGGCTCTGTCGGGCTTCACAAATTAAACAAGATCTCGCTTAGGCAAGCCAGCCTGGTTCTCATATACACACAATACGAATATTAGTATAAATTATCTAGCAACATTAGATCTCGGCCAAGCGAGCTAGCTCAGGCACCCGAGCTGGCTTGCCTCCATATAAACACCCCATTAGGTCAAGTACTGTAACTTCAGAGCAACTAAAAGGCATATAAACTGTTAATGTGTTTTGATCAAATTAAAATCTACTTTAACTTTTGATGTGTTTCTATTAAGTTTTAAGTGAGCACAAGTTGTCCATGAGCAGACAGTCAAAGACAGTAATTAACGCACTGCCACAGCCAAGTAGATTATCACTGACAAGTGACAATAACACGTCTATATAAACATTCATCCAAAAGTCCAAATTGTTCATTATTTTTTCATCGACAACTCACTACTCACGAGTATCATATCTTTAGGCCTTTATAATTATATTATGGGTTTCAGTTTGTAAATAAAATAGATAAACAGTTCGTATATATTAACGATAGTGAAATAGTGTAATATAGAAAATTTTATAGTCATTAAAACCTCGATTGATGGGCTTTAAAACAAGCGATTTCTCTGAAGGATCAACATTGCAGCTATGTTGGGAGAAATCTCCAATCCTTCTTGGATTCGTTTCTTGACAACCTTTGGTAGAAGCTTGAGGATGCAGGTATATCATAGCCATTCATGGGCAGACGCAGAAATGGTGCGCTCTCCATCGAGGAAAACAATAAAATAGATACACTTTGATACACTTTCGAAGCATTCCTGTTAGCGTAGTATCCTTTCCTACTCGTCATGTTGCCTCAGTAACTCGTTATTTGACGGACTGTCGCTCAAAAAAGCTCAAAACATTTTGGAAACTTCTTCGCTCCTTGGGCATTAAATTCACTTGCGTTATAAAAACAACGCGCGTGTTATTGCCAGAAATGAGACTGGACCGAGCACAAACAGAGGATGACAACTTCCTGTGTGTCCCCACATAAACAAAAGTCTAGCACATGCGCAGATGCGACTGTAACCTACCTTTAAGTTGCACACACCAGATGTGTTCAAACAATCAGACACAATACCGAGGCGAGCACAATACAATACAATATGAATATACATGCAATAAAAAGGATCTACTTACCACTATTAAATTTTACCGGTATTGTACTATCGCTTGATTGCTCCAACATAGTCACAGATGGTAGGTGCCTATATCTGCAGCGGCGTTATATAATGTATCTATCACTTCGTCTAGTGAAGCTGTATAAAAGCTTTAGGCAACTGGTTCATCGTATTTCAAAGCCAACTTAAGACGGTTTTCCAGTCCTCGCACGAAACTCCTCGCAGCTCGCTGCGAGTGCTTGCATCTAATTAAAATGAACTGTTTAGCATTGTGATTGGATGAAAGTGCTCATGCATCAATCGCAGCGAGCTGCGAGGAGCTTCGTGCGAGGACTGGAAATCCGCCTTTAGCCGAGTCCATACTCGTTGACTTCCAGTTGTAGTATTGATCCTACATGTATTATCTGAGTCTCTAACCGTCATTCCGCCGTCAAATAAACAATAAGATATAGCACTTGTTCTTCGATTTTTCAAAATCAGTTATCTGCGCCATAAACAAGTGAAATAGACAAAAATTCCACTGCAATATGTTGACGCGCCATATAATTTACTACAAATACGACCTTCATATCTTCGTTTCCGTTCATCTTATGACATCACACGGCATCAATATGGCGGCGGAAAAGTTCGCACGCGATAACCAACTTCAGAGGTTAAATTTGCCAACTTCTAAGCATCGCATGATGGTCAAATATATATGAAAATGCTTCTAAAAGACTCGGAATTTTTATTTAAGCTAAAAAACTAGGTCCAAGAATTCGCTGCAGCAGCACTTTAAGCATGGCGACTGACGAAGATTATTTGATATCAGACGGTAAATTGTTCCATAAAAATACAATTCTGTTAAAGTATGAGTACGGAAGAGGGAGGTTTTACACAGGTTTGGACGAAGATCACCAGAACTGAAACGAGTGGAGTGGTGAAGAGGTTGGGTAATATACTGATTGATGTCAAGTTCGTACATCCTGGATTTACATTTGTATAGAGGAATATAATATATTATGTCTTTAATTTCATGCCAGCATGAGAGGGGGATTAGATGTAGTTTTTCATAGTCCTGAAGAATAAACTTTGTAGCTCGACGTTGAATTCCTTCGAGATGAACCCAGACTTCGCAAGCGAACGATAAGTGAGAGCGGACCAGAGACAAATACAGAAAGCGGCGAGCAAGCACGTCAGTGAGGTGAAAACAATTGCGTCGCAGAAACCAAAGCATTCTGTTGGCTTTAGAAACGATATTGACGATATGTAGGGACCATTTTAGATTATTGCTCACCAGGATACCCAAATCGCTCTGCGTGGAAGAAGACTTTATAAGTCTGGAACGGAGGTTTTCTTTCGTGAGAATCTGAGGGCAACACACTTTTTCGCATTGTAATTTAAGTTCCACTTCTTAGACCATTGGTGGAGGGAATTTAGGTCATCGTGAAGATGATCTCTATCTCGTTGTCGGGTAATTTGACGATAGCATTTGCTGTCATCAGCAAACATGGGCACTGTGCTATGATTCACTGCCTTTGAGAGGTCGTTTGCGTAAATAAAGAACAAAAGTGGGCCGAGTACGCTGCCATGTGGCACCCCTGATGTTACACTGAGAAACGAGGATGACACTCCGTCGACCACTACTCGCTGACGTCTTTCGCTCAAATAGTCGGAGAACCAGTTCAACAATGAACCGGAGATACCATTTGGTTACTGTTACGATATGTACATTGTTGGATAGTAATACTTACTGCAGGAATGCCATTCAGAAAACAAGTATGGTTTATGCAATTTATCAGACTAAGTACACCTTGATTCCTATAATATAAGTTTGTATCAGCTTACATAAGTGGCAATGATACTGGGGAACCAGTGCGGTACGGTTGAAAATCCGGGATTATTGCACTCTGAGGCGTCTAACTATTTCTTGTTTTAAGAGGGTCTTGAAGAGGTGGGAGAATGGGATATGAATTACTGAAATGATTTAAGAAAGCCTACATTGCATGCTAGTAAAATTGTTTAATTGCAGCAAATAAAAGGTTTATATACTTTGGAAAACATTTTACCTGCATGGAAAAACTAGACGTAAAAAAGAGCACATAGATTGCATGAACCAGCTGCTCTGGAAATTGTTTCCTTTTTTTTCAAGATTACTGAGAAATGGATTCGTGAATATTTGAGCTGGAAAATTTGCCCTTTAGGTGCTCCCCCGCCTTAACTATATAATTATGCATCAATTTAAATTCTTGTGCCATGCAATATCCTTAAATTAAAGGTTAAAGAAAGGAATTGATAATGAAGAAACCGTAGTATGTTGTACTTTTAAGAATTTCTATATTAATAAAACTATAAACTGTCATGTACCTTGATGCTGTTCCAAATGCAGTGATTATGGCAGGAACTATACCAGACAAATAAGCAAATGGATTCTTTCTCACAAAGAAAAAGTACAATGAAGGGTATACGATAAATGCTTGGATAAAACAACCAACACAGTTAACTGCAACGAACAGACCAACATCTTTGAATGTCTTCAAGATATCTTCAACCTCAGCCAAACTTCCAGCGATTAGACTTAAGATACCAAGTGGAGACACCCTATGTGTTAAGGAAAAACACATTACTCAGGAAACTTAATGTAAATACTTAAGGTGGCTGTATACTGTATGCGGAGGAGAAAGAGAATTAACCAAAACTTGATTATGTAAAACTATTCAAATGCGCTTTATGATAGTGAAACTTTTGGCAGTTCTCCAAATCCCACTGTATGTTCAAAAAACAATCAGGTTTTGCATGGTTCCAGACGAAGGCCCTCTTACCGATACAACACGCTTTAGCCTTTTAAAGGGAAACCAACCTACTAAAACCGTGTTTTTCCACTTGAACTGTATTGAACGCCGTAACCATACAGTTGAATGGAAACTAGAATTAATGAAGGTTAAAGTACCGCACCTATTGAGCAGAGTATGAAGATTATAGTTTAATTTATAATTTTCTTTTTGTAGTTAATTAGAAATTTGCTAGATTTTAGCAGATCACGTGACCAGCGTCTACCAGGGTTTTTCTCCACAAGAGGAAAGACCCTGGGTACGAGGTTGGGCATTCAAAGCGATATAGTGGAGCTTCAAAAATATGTCAATACCAAAAGAGTCATTCATGCACATAAGACTACATAGACTTACCGCATAATCCAAGTCACTAACATCATAACAACATGCATCCAAGATCTGCAAAAGTCCAACAATGGACGGCCATCTTCCCCCAACTTTCTTAGAACCACACCAAGCAGAATTGAGAACACGATAAGACCCATAAAATTCGTACCATCCTTCTCAATTGTGCCAGAAAATGTGTAATCCTTATCATTCGTGATCATCACCACTTGTGTACCATTGATTTCACTCCATGGCACAACCATGTTATCTTTAAGGAGTTTCGCCACACCTTCGGCCGGTTGGGGAATGGTTGTATTTTTTCGAAGATAGTTGATAGATTTACTAGCGTAGGTCGTCTGGGTCTAAAGAGAATAAACATGCACAGACTATTGTAATTTTTATATTTATCAGAGGTTTTGTTAAAGATAAAAGTGACATATTTTGAATTTTACAAACAAACTTCTCTTCGACTTATCATTAAACCTAAATTAGTTTCGCATGCAACCCTGAAACTGACAGAACCATCGAATTTCCGATTACCTTAAACAGCAAAATACCATACCGTAAACCTCCGACTATAATCCATTGAACTATAAATAAACTGGAAGGCTAACTGCTATGATGAAGGCCTATGATTTGATGAAGCCAAAATAGTTTTTCTGAGTTATGAGCAGAAATACTTGACCCCAAACGTCGGGCTATATATCAAATTGAAGCTATTGAAAATTGTTATTCGGTGTGGAAATTTCAAGACTTCAGCCAAAAGAAAAATATTTAAAAAATACAAAAACAACTGCAAAACGACAAATTATCGGTAATTATGTTTGTAGTTTTTCAATATTTCCCTTTTAGCTAAAGTCTTGAAATTTCTACACCAAATAGCGTTTTTCAATAGCTTCAATTTGATATATAGCCCAACGTTCAGTGTTGAGTATTTCTGCTCATAACTCAGAAAAACTAAAATGCACTGGCTTCAATTCCCCCCCCCTGAGTTAGCCTTCCAGTTTATTTATAGTTCAATGCTATAATCGCCCCCCAGAATATAAGCCCCCCCCCCGTGTATACGCCCACAACATGTGCTAACTAAATATAAGCCCCACCCCCGAATATAAGCCTACCCGAATATAAACCCCCCGAATATAAGTCCCCCAATTAATATAAGCCCAGTAATCGCTGCTTAATACACATTTATTTCCCTGTTTATGACTGACTTGTTTATGTCTGACTTGTTTATTACTAACACAAAAGATCGTCCATGTATAAGCCCCCCCGTATATAAGCCCCCCCCCCCACCCTCGTATAAACCCATCAAAAATCGCTTACGAAAATATATAAGCCCAGGGCTTATAGTCGGAAGTTTACGGTAGTGTATCTCGGTGCCTTATTAAATTCAAAATTATTAAAAATTCTTAGATTAAAGTAATAATTGACTTTAGAAGTCCTTACATAATTTATTTAAACACGTTGGCCCTAACATCTTTCGATGATTTCCGTAGGGGACGTGTAAGATTAAGGCTAATACATATACAGCGTCAAACAATGAATTTTTTACCTACATTCATCCCACATTGCATTGCGTGTACCTATAATGTTTTGATTATGATGGATTGAAAATTGCGTGACGTAAGCACTTTAGGGGTTTTTGAGATGTTACATAGCTACTTACGGATTTCAATGCTGCCTCTACCAAATTTGGTGGAATTAAATTTCTAAAACAAAAAATCAGTTTATTATAGTCTGAAGATATTTCAGCTCTTCAAATATTGCGGACCAGTTTGTCATGTTAATCTACGATCACTATCAAACAAGCCGCGACGACGTACGTGTCTAAGACAACATGAAAATGGCGTTTGCACCTCGCGTTTATACTTCTGACTTTGATCTGGGACTTTATTTTGTCTTTTTCGAAGCAAATTTTTGTGTTCGTGTCTCCTGGTCATTCTTTTCAATGTTTTCAATCAGCCAAAAAATGGCTCTTGCTACGCTATTTTCATGTCGTCTTAGACGTTGCGTCGTGTTTTCTAAATCTTCCAGATTAAATTAATTACTTAGCGACAACTACATAATGATCTTCCTCTGATCATCCTTGCTACATGCAATGTTCAGCACGATTTAATTTTGGACTTTAATTGTTCAAATGCAACAAGCTGTCCTCTTATCTTCTTTAAAACACGGACAAGCAAGCAATTGAAATAAAACCAATTGAAACCTTTTGTCTTCATCAATAACGCTGACGAACTGCGTCTAAAACGCCGCAGACGTACTAACAAAAAGTTGCGATTAATGCACCAATTCGTTAATAAATTAAGCAAATATTCTAAGACAATTATAAGAAAACGACACACAATCACTGTTGGAGAAGGGTTGCCCAGGAGAAATGCTGCGATTGTACTTTAAACTGTGGCCAAAGTGTATCCCAGGTCACAGTCTCACAATACAGTAATATGATTATGATATAATTATATGTTTTCAGGGGGTCGTGATTCCCGCGCGTTGGACTTTACCATGCAAGGGGTAGTAGATCCCCGAGATGGACTTCCTAAATGTTTATGCAAGGGAGAGTAGATCGCCGTGATGGCCAACAGTGGGGATTTTGACTACAAAATTTTAAAAATGTCAAAATGGCCCCTAGGTTTCCCGCAGCCCCCCCCCCCCGCCCTCCCAGGGGGAAAACATTGATAGGTGCATAACCATCGACAAGGTAAAACCTGAACTTTGTTCAAATTCGGCGCCATTTTGCACAGTGGCCCAGGCTCTGTGTTGGTATTTATTTATTTTTTAATTTTATTGTATTTTGCATTAAACATGTACTTTAAATTATAAAGTATAACTTATTTAGTTTTCTTTATGGATTATGTGTGATTTGGGGGTGGTTTTAGAATTTAGTTTGATATAATGATATAAAAACATCATGAGAATGTGATATAATGTACACTTTATATAATGTAAAATATTCTGAAAAAATTAAAACCGCACCTCTCGTTAAAATATTTCTCCTCAACACTCCTGATATAATCACGTTCAATTAATTAATAGATCAGGAGGTTGAGGAGAAATATTTTAACGAGTGGTCAGTGGTGCGGTTACGAAGTTTGAAATATTCAAATTTTAACGGTTTGGTTTCAGGGCAGATCGACTAACGAGTTCGGAGAAAGTACTCTAGTTTACATTAACTTGTTCTAATTCATCAAGGAAATGCGAGGGGAAGGATTTTACAAGTTAGGAAGATTGAATAAACATAAATAGGTATAACCACGGCTTGAGAAGCGTTTAGGAATATTTTATCGGCTAGTTTTGTTGAATTAGGTCATGCCCAAGTTCACCAGGCGTCACAGCAGCCCACCTTTGTGTACTAAGTAAAAGGTAATATTTAACAATTATTCGCCGAAGGCGAAGTGATTACCGGTGAATATTCACCGAGACGAAGTCGAGGTGAATATTCACCGTAATCACTGAGCCTGAGGCGAATAATTGTTTTAGTATAAATTTTTAATGAATAAAACAAAATATCCGAATATCAGTTCAATTAAATTTCAGAAATAAAACTGTTTTCGGCCTGTTCACTAATATTGTTGCAGTGTTTCTGGTACGCACACGCTTTCAAAATGGCTTCTTGTGTGACTTTATTGCTTTATTACAAAGTTGTTTTTCTCGATTTCTGCTTGGAATATAAACACAATAACGGAATGACTCTTTCACCAGACTTAGAATTAAAAATAGCTTCTGTTTAGCATTAATTTCTTCAGGAAATGGCTGAGGAATTTGGTAAAATGAAATGTAAAACTATATCGTTCGAAATAAAGTTTTAATAACACTTTTTCCTTTACAAGTTTCGAAAACACAATACAGCGGTCAGAACACCATATAGCACAATGAAAACATGACATATCAAAAGAAATATTATCGTACAAAATGGGAAATCTATACGGCTATAGCATACAAAATAAAATGGATTTTAAAGAATATCACGGCAAGGTTTTTCCCAAAAGTCGGGATGGTTTTTGCTATTTGTTTGAAGTGAATGTTTTGGAGTTTTAAATAAGTTTTAAATTGTCCGTGAATATGTTTGACACAGTAAAATGATAAAGGAATCCTACCTTTCAAGTTAAATACAACATTTTGGGCTTCTTTCGTTTTCTGGGGACGATTTTTTCAATATTTTGTCGATATTGAAACCAAATTTGCCGAATCATTCTATTTGAAAACTTGCACTTCACTTGGTGGTATTAAAATTTGAATGCTGTTCTTAGCGTTTGTAATACAAGTGAGTATACATATACATTTTAAGACCTGACCAGGAACGACTGCGAAAATGCAGCACAAGGTCCTCTGGTAGGAATTGAACCTACGGCCCTGCGATTCCGGTGTAGCGCTCTAACCAACTGAGCTACAGAGGCCAGCTGTTGAGCTGTAACCGTAAGTTCATGTATATATATACTCGCTTGGATTACAAACCCTAAAAACAGCATTCAAATATTAATACCACCAAGTGAAGTGCAAGAAACTAGATCATTGAAGTCCACCTTATCACAACCCGCACACCCGGTCACCTATATTTACATGAACTTACGGTTACAGCTCAACAGCCGGCCTCTGTAGCTCAGTTGGTTAGAGCACCGCACCGGAATCGCAGGGCCGTAGGTTCAATTCCTACCAGAGGACCTTGTGCTGCATTTTTCGCAGTGGTTCCTGGTCAGGTCTTAAAATGTATATATATACTCACTTGGATTACAAACCCTAAGAACAGCATTCAAATATTTCGTTTTTAGTGTATTTCAAGCAGCCTTCTATAATTCGGTTATCGTTCCATGTTTCGCGCACCAATATAAGTTAGGGTTAGGGGTTAGGGTTTAGGTATTAGGGTTAGGGGTTAGGTTAGGGTTAGGTTTAAAGTTGGGGTTAGCGTTAGATGTGTATATATGTGTATGGAGGTATCTAGTGAACTTTTCAATACACTATAATATCATTACATAACGTTTACTATATTGGTGCGCGA
>CACRXK020013733.1:0-13731 GCA_902702795.2 Paramuricea clavata
TTGTTGTTGCAGACAAACACACTGTCAAATCAAGAAATAGGTTGGGGTTAGGCAGTTCATCAAAGCTAGATGACCTACTATGTGGGGAATAAATCTGTGGGTTGCTGCAGACAATCCTAATGGTTATATTGCGACTTTGAAATTTATACAGGAAGAAGTCCAGATATTCATCGCAACGGATTTGGGTATGACGTGGTGATCTGATATCAGTTTGGTTACAGTCTTAGGTCTTTTGTAGTACAATATAAAGGAAATATTTTCACCACATAATCCAATTATGTGCTTTGGCAAACATTACTGCTTTAGCAAACATTACTGCCTTGGAAAACATTACTTTTTTATAACTACTAATTATGATGATGCCAGCCCAACAACACTTGGTCGTGCTATTTGCAAATATTTTCATGTTGTAAATTGTGAAAACAATCAATTTCTAAACAAATGAGTAGTGATTATTTCAAATTTGAATAGCATGACCAAATTTTGAGGCTGGTTATGCCACTAATAACTAAAGTCAATGGTGTAATGATTATCTAAGAATGTATGTAGTAATTGTAGAAATAAAGACATTTTGCTAATCATGATTTGAGTGTTCTTTTGTGGGTATCACAGACTTATTTTGGTACCATACTATCTTTGGAGAGTAAGAAATATTGGAAATTTGTATTGATAACATGTTGCAGCAATAAAAAAGGACCTTTGATAAAGGTATTTGTTTCATGTGGGCACAAAATGTAAATTTTACTCTACTACCTAGTTTATATAAAAATTCAATAAAAATATTTCTATTTATGCTACATGCATGAAACTTCGGGTACTTGTAGATCATAACCGTGTCTTTCAGTCATATTCATAAAATTTTTTGACATATTTGAAATTTGAACCGTTAAATACATTTATGCATAATTGCAACATTTTTTTATATCATAATTTATGCAAATTTATGCGAGTAAATCGTTAACCAAGCTCCGGATGAAATTGAAATTGGTATCGTTGGAAAGCAGAAGTCCTCCTCTTTCGAACGATGCAATGTCTGTTTCCATGCGATGTATAGTTTGAGAGATATAAGCGTTTGAAACAACACCACTCGAAATTGCTACTTTTCGACCGGATGGGAATGAGTTAATTCATCATCCCAATCTAAGGCTTCCAACCAGGCTTGTTGCAGGTAGAGCTTTGCTCTGATAATAAAAGGCGAGAGAAAACCAAGTGGGTCAAATAGTGAAGCCGTTTTCTTCAGTACAATTCGTTTTGTGTAGTGGAAATCATCAGTTGGGGAGGAGTAGTCAAACAGAAACTCGTCGTCTCCTGCGTCCCATCGAATGCCTAAAGTTTTCGTTGTTGGCAGTTCATTCTTCTCTAAACTAACATTGGACGAACAATCTTTGGCGGGAATATCTTCCAAGACTTCCTTACGATTGGACACCCATTTACATACGTGGAAACCAGCTTTGTCTCCCATTTCGGACAACTGTCGCCGTATTTCTTTCGCAGTTTCGACAGAATCTACAGAAGGCATTACGTCATCCATATAACAGTGTTTTTCAACCGCGTTTGCTGCCAAGGGATACTCTTCTTTGTGATTTTGAGCGTGTTTCTGTCAGGTATATTGTGCACAAAAAGGACAGTAACATCCTCCGAAAACGAATCTCAGAAATTCATATACTTCTGGCTCTTTGGATAGATCTAAGTCCCTCCATAGAAATCGATGTAATGGTCGATCTTCTTCGCGCAAAACTAGTTGATGGTACATCTGACTTATATCACCAGCAAGTGCCACAGTTTCTTTTCTAAATTTGACTAAGATATCGAAAACATTACTTTGTAACTTAGGACCAGGTAACGCTTTGGTGTTGAGACTCTTGCCTTCATAAGGTGCTGAACCATCGAAAACTATTCTTACTTTGGTACTTGCTCTCTCAGGCCGTTACTACGGGAAAATGGGGAAGAAGCCATTCCTGCTGAGGCTTTTCTTCATCTTTCGGTACTCGACGAATGTACTGTTTTTCAAGATATCCATTCAATACTTGTTGGTAGGCCAGGGCTACTTCTTTATTTTTCAACAGCTTTTTCTCCGTGGACAACAATCTCTGCTTGGCCATTGGTAGATTGGTAGGAAGGTTAGGACGGTCTTCCTTCCAAGGCACCGCAACCTCGTAGTGCTTACCATCAAATTTCATTGACTGGCTTACCTTTCCCCATGCTAACTTCTCTTCGGGCGTCATTAGTGATTCTCTGGTGGGGGTTATTCCGACGCTTTCAAGGTCCCAAAAACGTTTGAGGGTGGAATTCAGGTCTGAGCATTCATTTGGAACATCATTTGTCGTTGCTTCCTCTATGTGGATTCGGAAAGTATGACTAAATCCAATGTGATGATGCCCAACATTACTTCGTTGCTCTATTTTACCTACCGCCGTCCATCCTAAAGGACAAAGTCTAGCAATTGGTTCGTCTTTATTGCCGACAATCTCTTTCATTGAATACATTAATTCATAGTGGTCTGCTCCCAAAAGGACATCGATCTGATTTCCTTTCGCTAACTTTGGGAATGGGATCTTTTTTAGGTGATTCCAATTTTGTTTTATGATTAACCAGTTAACAGCTTTCATTCCCCCACAGATCTTTCCCGAGGTTTTTGCCACAATTTCTGTATCTACTCTTCCGTCCATGCTTTCCAGCCCAATCGTAAACGTGTTCGACATAAAACTAATTGTCTGGTCATTTGCTACCTTGACTTCGATTTTTTCTTTCACTCCGGTTAAACCTAGTTCTTCTATAACATCCTCGTTGATGTAAGTAGTGTCACTTCCTTCATCCAACAGACAGTTTACATGGACTTTACGTGTAACTAGTAAGTAAGTAAGTAAGTAAAAACTTTATTTGTCTACGCTAACCCCTACAGCAAGAGCTGATTTCCAAGAGGGGCGTAGGTTTAAAAATACAAACGTTACACTCAATTAGGATAAATATATATACAAGACTAACACATTACAATACAATTATACAATTATAATTACTCTACTATGGTCAAATAAATAAAATTTCATAAACTCATTATCTAACTGGCCAGGTGCCGCACACTTAAGTTAAATTGACTAAGAGAACATTTATTTCTTAGTCTATCTGGGAGGCCATTCCACAATTTTGCTCCTCTATAACTAAGACCTTTTTTAAGATATTCGGTCTTAGGTTTGGGCAGGTAGAGATTTGTGGCATAACCTCGTAAGTTATAATGTTGAGACGAAGGCGTCTTTTGAAACACATCAATTAGTTGTTTGGGCGCTAGATCGTGGGTTATTTTGTACATGAGACTTGCTACAAATTGAGTTCTGCGTTCTTTCAATGTTTTCCAGTTTAGTTCATTTAAAGCAAGTTCAGATTGGCCGTGTTCGTTTTTACGACCCGTAATTACTCTAGCAGCCCTATTTTATAATTTTTGGAGGCGATCAGAGAGTGTGATACCAATAGTATCCCAAACTTCGCAGCAGTAGTCGAAGTGGGGCAATATAAGTGCGTTATAAGCACATATTAATGTATTATGGTCCACACAGGGTTTGAGTCTTCTGATCGCTCCAATTCCGAATGAAACCTTCTTAGCAATTTTGTCAATATGCTTATTCCATGACAAAAATTCATCAATACATACTCCAAGTGCTTTTGTTTCTCTCATTCTTTTAATTTGTACATCGCCAACGAACACATTTGGAACAAGGGCTAGATTCTTGACGTTATGCCGAGATCCAATTAGTAGGTATTCAGTTTTAACAAGATTTAGGGATAGTTTGTTTGCAGATAGCCACCGCTTTACGTTAGCAAGATCATAATTAATGGCCATTTCTACATCAGCAACTGATTTACCAGATGCAGTTAATGTCGTATCATCGGCAAACATTCTTGTTGACGAATACTCCAAACTGTTTGGCAAATCATTAATATAAACCAAAAATAGGAGCGGCCCAAGAATCTCAGCCTTGAGGGACTCCACATGTAATTAATTTTTTACGAGAAAGTGTGCCATTAACAGTGCACATTTGAGTTCTGTTTTCTAGATACGATTTTAGGAGGTTTAAAGCTGGTGTTTCTAAACCATAAAAATCAAGTTTTTTCAATAATACAACGTGGTTAATAGTGTCGAATGCCTTTTGCAAGTCGAGAAAGACTGCAATATTAAAAAAGCCACGATCCATATTAACAAACCATTCATTTGTGCTATCTAAAAGGGCGGATGCTGTTGAGTGACTACGTCTAAAACCGAATTGATGTTGGGATAGTAAGTTATTTGTAACAAGATAATCGTGTAACTGTTCGTATAATACTTTTTCGAAAACTTTACTTACAACAGGAAGAATGGATATAGGGCGATAATTATTTAACAGGTTTCGAGGGCCTTTTTTATTTAAAGGTGTAACTCTCGCTGCTTTCCATTCAGATGGAACGGATTCACTGGTGATTGCCCTATTAAAAATTTTTGCCAAGGAATTTGCAATTACTGGGGAAGCAATACGAATAATTTTAGCTGGAATTTTGTCAATACCGGTAGATTTACCGGGATTTAGAGACAAAAGAAGTCTATGAACTTTCGATTCAGATACAGCTTGGAACTTAAAATTGCTAGTTACTCTAGTTATGTAATCCGTGAAATTTCTGTCACCTTTATCGATAGTTTTTGCAATATCTGGGCCAATATTAGTAAAATAATCATTGAAGCTTTCCGCTAACTCATTTGGATGAGTTATCTCTCCATTCTGAGTTTTGACAGAGTTTATATCTGGACATTTTTGCTTTCGATTTAGGATTTTATTAACAGTTTTCCAAGCTTGTTTTGGATCATGTTTTTTAAAATAACTGGGATCGTGCGCAGTGCTATCTTCCTGCTATCATGATCTGTGCTGGTTTTCATTGTAGTAGCTTGTGTATTGCCATCCCCCTCCGTGCCAAGAGCCTGTTCCTGAAGATTTTTCTTTTCTGGATCCATTTGTTTCATGGGAGGTTTTTCCGCAACATTGCTATCTTGATTAGGATCTTTGGTATTAACTCTTCTTTGCCCATGGAGTAAACGATGGTGGGTTTCCTTGCAACCATTAATATTACACTGTCGACTTCTTGTACACGAACTCCCCAAATGATCTTTCCCGAGGCATCTGTAACATAGCCCAACTCTTCTCGCAATTTTCCATTTCTCATCAATAGCTTGACTTCGGAAAGAGTCACATTTCCAAATTGGATGACTTCCTGCACAAGCAGAACATGGATCGTACTCTTTCTTACCGCTTTGTTTACTGAAGAATGACCTATATCTTCTCTCCTTTCTTCTTTCACCATCCGAATTGATTCCATTTTTAATTTCAGATGCTTGCATTTGATATTCCGCTTCTTCAGCTACCCAATCTTTCAATTTTTCCAAGGAATCTTTGTAGTGGTTTTCTTTTACCCAACGGTAATACTGTGCAAGTAAACGCTCTGGAATTTTCCCCAATATTATTGTACGCAATGTTCCACTCTCCAAATCTGACTCGCGACCATTTTCTTTCAGAGTAATTACAGCTCGTTCCAAAATATCTGCAAATTTTTCCAATTCTTTTGGATTGTTCTCTTCGAGGGGTCTTAATTTCTTTAACTCATCCAAATGCGATTGTACTTGTCTCCGACTGCCACCGTATTTGCGAACCAGGCGTGCTTTTGCTGCTTCTACGCCTCTGTTGAATATCCCAATCCTTTTATAGTCTCTGCTGCTTCACCAGTAAGACAAGCTTCCAAACGTAGCATTTTGAATTGTGATGAAAGGGATGTTAAATCAACACAGCTTATAAATGCTGCATGCCATTTTTGAAAATCCATTTTGTTACCTGAAAATACTGGAATCCGAATTCTCTCCAATTGTGCTTGAGATGTAGTCGCCCCCGCCCCTCTAGTAGGTGTGTTACTGTTTGCTGGAAGTGATATCTGAGCTGTTCTCATTGGGGTTTCATTGACCTCGATTCTTTCTACTGTGTTTGACTGTTCGCTATTTTGTTGATTCTCATTGTCTTCATTATTCCCCTTTTCTAATACACCTCTCTTGACGTGTTTTCTTTGCTTGCTCTTCGGCTGTTCGTAGTTGCCTTTCTTGTTCTTCTAACAATTCTCTTTTCTTTTGAACTTCTGCTTCGTTTCGCATACGTGCCCAAAGTTCCGCATTTTTCTCCTTTCATCTTCATCTTGCCTCTGTTTCGAAGTCTCGCCCACGTTCGACTCCTTGCTGCTTGTTATCGTCACTGCGCTTGAACTCCACTGTTTCTTTGCCAACGATGTTAAAAAAACATACGCGCTGAACTTGTTTCATATTCCACTTGATCGACCAGTGCATCCGCTTCGTCATTTACTTTTTTAGCATTTTCATATTCTTTGCTTCGTTGAAAAATATCCTCGAGTTGATTCATAATATGCAATGTTTCGTCTTTCTGTTCGTCAATTCTTAATAACAATCTTTAACATCTTTTTGTTCAGTATTCGAGTCCGATAGCAGACCCAAAATGCTAATCAAAACATGCAAATTCCCCAGGGTGGGGATGGAATGGTGATCAAATGACTTACATATGCCGACCTTCCCCCCCTCTCTGGCTCTTAACATTGATAGGTGCATTAGTAAGATGTATCTACTAATTAAGTTGTATGCCTGTACCTACTAAGATTAAGATACAGCTTCCCAAAGAGTAAGAAGACAGAATTGCATTCATCGTTATGTATTATGTTATTTAGTAATAATTTAATACATAATGGTGCATGATAATGCATTATTTTAGGCATGTTATAATTAACAAACTGTTAACTTGAAGGATCACCAGAGTGTTTGGTCAGCATTCAAAAGAACTGGAAGCAACATTACCACATAAGCAACACAACGTAACCTACCCCGGGTAAGAAATGATAAAGACCCCCATGTGTGTTTAGAATGTGGCAAAGAACTTTCACGTGGCAGAGATTCGTACAAAAAGCGACACTGGAAACAGTCACACAAAGAAGATAAAACAAACAGATACAAAAAAATAATTGTCCCCAAAAGTCATGAAATGGCTAGAGCATTATTAAAAGAAAGTGCCTCATCTAAAGATCTTCCTTCTACATCCTCCTTTCGTCAAGATGATATTGAATGCCTTGATGTTGATGATGATCATAACGATCCCCTTTACTAGAAGAGAATATTGCCAATGCAAACACCCAATCTCCCATGGATATGGAACAAGATTGTGATGTTTTAATGGGGGGGGGAGCACACCAGATGAGACATCAGTTTTGGTTACTGAGCCACCAGTCTCAACTGAAGTCTGAAGAAATCATCAGTGCAGTCAACCTTGTCAGCATTTATTGTCCCCAAAGAGAAACCACAAGCTTCAATATAGAAATCAGTTCCCAGAAATCATTCATACTACCTATTCATATGTGATTGAAAAAACAGCTACATGTCTTCAAGAGCTCCTTGTTTCTACTGGACTTCCACCACATTTTAGCATGGCGATTGATAAGTCAACTCCTCACAGGGACACTAACCAAGCAATTATTCTGATTATCCCATGCAATAGAAAACGTGTAGCTGTAGCTGTACCTGTCGATGCTCCGATTGTTTATCATGTGTCTCCAGATTCTGGAAATGTGCAAGGAGGGAATCATGATGAATTGGCTCAACAAGTTGTGACGGTGTTGTCTGGAAAATTGAAATTAAATTGATCAGTGTTGTGTTTATATTATAACCTCGAATCGAACACACGCACGCACTTATGTGCCATAATAATGTAATGTGATATTAAGAAATAACTATTATATACAAGCATAAGGTAATTAGTTTGAGATGCAATACGATACTGTATCAAATAACACTACATCTCTCCCCTTCTTTATAATTTTTTGTTGTTTTAAATCTAAAATATTAGTTAACGATTACCAGTTCGTAGTTGTCAATAAACAAAAATGGTGCCACGTTTCAAAATGTATATATTGTTGCGTTCGCATAACCATAGCGTTCCGGCTGTCTTGGTTGTCGAGAGGATCTCCTCAGTGGTGGCGAAGGCGGTTGTGAAGGTTGGGTGGTTGTTTTAGGTGGGTTGTCTTCGTCGTCGGAGGTTTCGAGATGAACGGGGAGATGGGTATTTTCTTAAAGAAGGAGGAATTGCGCGTTACTGTTCTGAGCTTGTTTCTTGCGGTGATCATCGAGTTCTTAACTGCTACAACGCGGAAGGGCTCAGGATCAAATGGTGTGGACAGTTTATTCAATTTCGGTTGTCGTATGAGGACAGTGTCACCGAGGGTGATGTTGTTTGGCTTGGCACAATTTCGTTTGTCGCTGTATGATTTCATGGTTGATTTGTTCTTTTCGTCTCGACTACGTATTTCCTCATCTTTCTCAGAGTTGCTTGGTGTTGATGGCGAATCTGGAAGGTGAGTTTTTAGTTTTCGGTTATTTAGTGCTTCGCTAGGGGATACGGAGATAGTGCTATTGGTGTGGCACGATACTGGCGAAGGAAGGTATACATGGCTAGTTTCCAGTTCCGACCTTGTCATTTTTGGCAATCGATTGAAAATAAATGTGATCTTCCTGATTGAAAATAAATGTGATAACATACAAACGTGATTTGTTTTGATTTACCACTCACTTCTGTCATCCTGAAATAATCAATTTAAGCAAAGCTATAAATTGCGGTTAATGGAGTAATATGTTCTGAATGCTCTATCTGCCCGAGGGTGTTTTCAGTCTGCTAACGCATCTGCGTCACAACAATTAATCCGTACCAGGTACGTACAAGGTCAAAGTACCTTGGCAGAACAAGGGAACCGTTTTCTAGCCCTGTTAATATTACAAAATATCTGATAAATATCGAACTTTGGCTGCTAAGCATGTGAACAACTGATGCAAACTTGGGATTAACCAATCAGAAATTATCCTGAAGGTTTTTTCCTTTACGTGCATACGTATAATGGCCCCTTCCTTGCGCAAGGACTTTTGATCGCAATGTCGACGTGCACTGCTCATTCGCAAGACTTTAGCCAGTGCGTTAACGTCTCTGGCAAAATTTTTGGCTAATAATTTAAGGGACCAAACCTTGGCAAAGAAGTGGAAATTTAAAAAACAACAGACCAATCTTGGAACAAATGGCAAAAGTAATGCGCAAGATCACAAGTCCAAGGACGACGCAGTTTCCCTGAGACGCACAAGATCCCATGCATGCAGTGTTCCAGAACCACAATGTTGCCGCTTGCAATCCACGTTCTGTGACCTCAAACGGAGTGAGTTCGTTCCATATTGTTTATATACTTCTGTAATATAACGTTCTTGAATTTACTGCTATATATTACACTATTAATATATAACTTTATCTCGCTCTTCTGCTGTCCAACATGAGTCACAATTTGTATTGTATTAGTACGCTATGCATTCGCGCCTACTCAAGGTTACGTGCTATCCTATTATCTCCAGTTGCATGCTATTGCTACTTTGTTTAATTTAATACCATACAAACAAGACACGTAATTAACTGCATATTTAGATTAATATTGTTTGCGAACTTGTGTCGCATCCGCTGTTCGCTCAGGCGGGAACTAGTTTTGGAATATCTTAGGCTAGATATGTGATAACAGCTGTAATACACTAGCCTTATCGTACTGCTAATTTATACACACAAGTCACGATTCATAATCCCTTAACACAGTTCTATAGCTATTATTGATACTTTGTATCATGCCAGCCGTACGAACAACATGTATTCAACTACAAAAAATTACACCCAGTACAAAGACGTGGTTTTTCTTGTTATATGAGGATGCATGGTTTGTCATAATATAAGGACGGTTTTATTATCCTAGTTGCAAGGACGGTTTATCCTAGTTATAAGGACGGTTTATCCTAGTTAAAATGACTGAGATGTTCATATATAAACTGACCTCACAAGATCCCAACTAGAAAGGTTATGCTGTAGCAAGTTAAATGTTTCTTTGTGCAGATGTATATTTTGTTACACTATAAACGATACATATACCATGGCTTACACACGGCTTTATTTTATCTTTCCTTAAATTCAAGCCACACATGGCTGTGTATTTACTAAGAACTATGGTGCTATTGTGACTTGTGAGTCGAATAACTCGAAAAACTGCATCTGCATCACATCACGAGCTATGTATAGCAAGATCCTGCGTGCTGCAGGATTAACTCGTGCTAGGCAGTGGCACTGGTATACAGGAAACAAGTTTGCAGAAAAAGAATGAAATTTGTGTCAGAAAGTCCAGTATAGGCTATAGCGCATTTTAATTCATTAGAAACTTGACGACAATTTTAAAAGATCAAGTAAGCTATATATAATTTCGAGAGTCAACAGTTTAAATTTGATCAGTTCAATCAGGGCCGTAGGAAGCTCTTTTCGATTAGGGGAGGGGGAGGAGGAGGCTAAAAGTGAGGGCCAAAGGCCCGACGAAATTTTTAAATTTAGAGTCTCTGAAATGCCATTTTCTGGTCTTTGGGAAAGATTTGACAGAATTGTGATAATCAGAAAACAGTTTTTTAGTATGTCGAAATTTACAGTTTAGTAGTACTAAATGGGTGATGGTTTAATATTTAATTAACTATATCTTGAATAAGTTGCAGCAAAGTATGGGTAATATCTTCATTCTTTGCAGTTTGTCACGGATTAAATGATAAAGGTCTGCATGATTTTGAAAAAAGAATGATTATAGCAATTTATTGGGGGGGGCTGAATCCCACCCACCCCCGCCAGCCCCCTGTTGCTACGGCCCTGTAATCAATATCTTCCACATGACATTATGTTAAACAAAGATTTGAGTAATTCTGGATTTTACCAAAACCATTTGTATTTACAAAATAACAAGATGCTTTACGATCATTAACTCGCTGTGGCTTTGCATTAAATACGCACTATAAGAGGAAAAGTCGAATACGAGCGTGAAAGGCAGGGCCGAAACTTCGGTATTATGGCTGGGGGGGGGGTGAGCTTGTTTTGCCCGACCAATAGGGAGTGCCTGACGTGACATCTCAGTCGCTAAAAAAATTTCCAAATAATTTTTTCTGATAATTCCTCCCCCCCCCCAAAAAAAATGGTAATTTGCCCAAAAACAACTACTATTTTTCGATAAATTATGTAAAATTTTTTGCTCAATTTTTTTTTCCCGACATGCGTGTCGTTGAAACTGTTAAACTTGCCCGACGAAACTACAATATTACAATATTGGGTGTGTGACACCCCCCATCCCCCCCCCACTAGTTTCGGCCCTGGCAAAAGGCTTAACACAGTACTAACATGCGGTAGGCCCTACAAGTAAAGTTATATTTAGTATGCTATATACTTCAAGACTGTCAGCCGACAGTTGGTCCGTACGCTAGGATTAAACTGCGCTTTAAAACGTTCAAAATAAAATATTTTTAGGATTTTGGGCTCAAAACACTATCAAAATGAAGAGAGAAGTAAGACCAATCCACTAGTATACGGCCGAAAAAGAGAAAACTAATGATACCAATGTTATCAAGGATCAATTTACCTTGGCTTTCAAAGACAAAGGCCATACTGTAAACCTCCGACTATAAGCTCTCCGCGAATATAAGCCCCCCCTCCCGAATATAAGCCCACCACATATACTAACGCTCACCTCATTCCAAATAATTATAACCCCCCCCCCCCTCCGAATATAAGCCCACCCGAATATAAGCCCCCAAAATATAAGTCCCCTGAATATAAGCCCAGTAGCCCCATACCTTACTCAACATTGGTCAAATTGCCTTTTAATATAGCAGAGAACTGTTTTTGAACAGATGACAATAATATTATTTAAAAACATTGTCATTGTCGATCTTTGTAGCCCACTATGTGAATCAAAACGAGTTATTAATACATGTTTATTTTCCTGTTTATGACGGACTTGTTTAGACCTGTTTATGTCTGATTTGTTTATTACTAACACGAAAAATTGTCCAGGCTCGTGTCCAGGTATAAGCCCCCCGTATATAAGCGCCCACCCTTGTATAAGTCCAGGGCTTATAGTCGGAGGTTTACGGTAAAATGATAAATCGCTAGAATACTGTTGTTTAATAATACATTTGACATCCGTAATTAGTACAATTTCTAGTAGTGGTATTTTTATCCATATAATTTGCGCCATCAGGAATTTATACAAATACACTATGTCTATCAGTCTATGAAACGTACTGCAAGTGATTTGTCAACAAATTATACGTACTGCGAGCGATTTGTCAATACAATTTCGCTTGATTTTCAAAAGGCCATAAACGCTAGAATACTGGTGTTTAGTAATACACTTGACGTCCGTAAGTACAATTTCTTACGCTGAATCGAACGGTGTCGCTTTCTTCTGCCAAAACCCAACCTCGAACCCAACTTGCAAAAACTTTCAACTTGCGAATAGGTTGTTGATTCTTACAAATGTCGAAATTCCTTGTAAAATTGTTCAATTTTCTCGAATTTTCCTCAAAATGCAGGGTAATTTATGGATAATTTGGGTAAAAATTTAACTGAAGCCATTATGTTAGACTTACATGAATTACCCAGCGATTTGTGCCCATCCAAGAACACGAACAAAAATGCACCGAATTTAATACTCGTCCTGCGGCCAAAGGCCTAGCACGAGTAATAAGATTAATCAGTTATTTTTCTCGCCGGGGAAAATCCCGCACTTATGGAGCGTCATATAACCAATTTGCGCAATAGTTTTACCATGCATATACACACGGCGTATATATAAACACGTCATTTTAGTTGACCTGCATCTGGGGACAAAGGCGGACTTATGGCCTCATTAATATCATTATCGAGACGTAAGCATAAGCAAAATTGCTGAATCTTACTGGCTGCCGCTTTTAAATTTGCATGCTTAGGCAAAATACTTGGTGTTGTTAATATTGAGTGTGACTGAACGGGACTAAATCCTGAATAAATTGAATGTCGATACACGCATGTTAAATGCGGGTCTTTCAAACTTGAAACTTATAGCTCGATCGATCGTATAGCGAATAGTTATACTAATATACTCGCATACGCAACTATTTCTCGTGGCAAGATTCGAAGAGAAGATGGGTTCCCCACGCTCTTCTCAGATATAAAAAGAAGTCTGACTGAATGACTTCATGCATGTATACAGTTTATTAGTTGATGTTTTGCAGACCTCGGTCAGTCATCAGGTCACACCTCGCACGCCAGAAAGGAATTCATACATCTCGTAAATCCGCAATATTCTTTATATGAATAGGGCGATGCTAAGGGCAATGTACATTGAAGTGGAAATATTTCAACTATGAAAATCGTTTGCCTTTAATATTAATTGCTTTACTGGCTATAATTATACTGCCATTGGATTGCACATAGGTAATAATACTAACGACTTACAATGTCATCGCATACATATTTAAAAGTGCCAAAGACAAAGTCACAATAACGGTGTACTATTTGTAATTGTAGACTAGCTGGCAATAATACAATTTGCCTGAAGATATCTGTCAATAGGAGATTAGTTCTGCACTTTAAACACCTCTAAAAAGAAACACAGTTGTGTTTCGGTTATTTTCTCTATGGTTGCAAATGCACGCGATTTACCATTACATACATACATGTAGTCGCTAATACGACTACGACAAGCCCCCAATGTAATGTGGGTATAATTCTTCAATACATGAATGTAAAGTTGTGTTCCCCATGTTGTATAACACTTAGTGAAACCCACCTATATAATACCAGACTG
>CACRXK020013734.1:0-13731 GCA_902702795.2 Paramuricea clavata
ATTCATCACGCTATGGCTATGCTATGCGCGTCTTCAGTATAAAAATATAAGGCCCCAGCACATAGTAGAGGGGGCCTATTATAGTTTCGCGGTTATGCGGTTTTAGCCATATTTTGAGGTCGGATTTCGGTTATATCCAGTTATTTTGTACGGTTTGCGGTTAACTGGAAATCGTTCGGAGACGGAAAATGTCGAAATTAACACTCCGGATTCGGTTATTGACCAAAATAAATAGCGGTTTTCGGATAGTTTTTAACATGCGGTTAGGAAATATTTTACAAGCTCATGGCAATAATTCAGTTCATGGCATTCATCTTCCGATCGCGCGTTTGTGGTTTTCCACAGGGCCTTGAAACGGATGAAATCAAATGGGCAAAGTGGCCGGGCTATTAGTAAAATCAGGAACACCGGAGCAGCATCATTCCGGAGTACGGAACACCAGAACACCAAAAATTCTTAATTTGTTAAAAATTCGAGGAAAAAAATTACCGGGGGTTGTGAAATTCAGTTGAAGGAAAAATTATTCCGTAAAAGTAAAACATGCCTTTTAATATCCTGACTTGCCGATTGCTACTATTAATTACGAACTGAAATCAGTCTCAAAGTATAAATATTTGCCCGAAAAGATGAAATCAAACCTAAGCAACTTGATTGCATGTTCCTCACACAAAACATAAGCAGCAATGGAAGGAAAGACTTTTTATAGCTATTTCAACTGCTAAGACTTCGTTATACTACCCGATTCGCGTGAACCTTGTGAACGGCTCGATCCCTCTTCAATACTCCAATAGAAATGGCGACTACGTACGGACTATTGGTCTATTACCTCACATTATGTTGCGAAATATGTTGCGAAATATGTTACCACATATGCCTCGGTTTGAACGCGGTTACGTTTAAAAAAGAAATGAGCGCGCGGTTTGCGGTTAAAATTTGAAAAACAGCGCAGTTTTCGGAGATGCGTACCCCCTATAATAGACCCCCAGTAGAGACATGCAGAGACGTAACTCACCGTTGTAAACACTGCGGAAGATTATTACGCGATCATGTACCCACTTTTTTTCAGGCGACCGGGCGAAAAATGATCAACTGCACGTGCTCAGCAAGTTTAAAGTGTGTCGTCGTCAGATCGTCATCCAATCAGATGCATGCATCCAGTAACTTGCCGAGCATGCGCACAAAAAAGTGGGTACACTAGTTAGTAGTTACAACACGATACCGGATTCGCATGCTCACGACATCAAATTTGACCGTTTCAAGGCGAGTTTAGCGCTCAAAATTATGATAATATAACAGAATTAAATAAAAAAATTCACTGAATACGAAAACTTGCAGACAAGACCGGGAAATGTCTTATGACTTAAGTTGATGTCGTGACCATCCGAATCCGGTATCCGCGTGTAAACTGGGAAAAGACTGTCAATAAAATAACCGAACACACGCATATAACATACAGATTACACTATCATAATTCATCAATTTCATAATTAATGTGTCTTGCATGCATGTCATGCCCTCTTTTAATACAACAATGAGGCAGAAAGATTGGAAATAATCCTGCATGATATGTGCGACAAGACGTTCGTGCGATAAAACTCAATAACACATGTTTAGAAATCCATAACTCACAAGTTAACACCTATACTTTCACAAAATTGCTATATTTTCACATGTGAAAATATACATCGCGTTTCAGATAATACAATTGGCAATTGTAGTTAAATTCGTCTGAATTAAACTCTATGAAGTAATCTCTATATGTAATTTTATATCTTACCGGCCGTCTGCTTTTTTTCACAAATTTCTCTCCCTTCGAGTTCGTCTTGCTTGTTTTAGAATCATCCATCACCAAATGTAAAATTCAACGACACCGTTATTCAATTGAAAAGAAAATTTTGCAAAACAATCAAACTGCTTTGAGAAATATGAAAGCAATAATTCGTCAACCGGCGACGGATTTCATGCGGCAATGTACGGAATTCAGTAAATCCGAAAATAATCAGGAAATCGAGGTGATACATGACATACTATCCTGCAATCAGCCTTTAGGCTTTATTGTCAAAATAAAGTCTGACACATTTATACTTACTAGATCTTTCCGCCCACACTCACAAATATAAATATATAGTATACCGGTTTTCGGTATATATAACCATGGTCATATAAATGCTTGATTAGAGACAAATATCTAGATGAGCATGAGGCTATAGTTTCCATTTGTATGGAATCGGTGAGCATGTGGGTGTAGTTTATAGTATGCACGTACCACTACAGAATCTAGAAATAGAAAGTATACCGGTTTTCGGTATATATAACCATGGTCGTATAAAAAATTATTACAGACAAATATCTCGGTGAGCATGTGGGTGTAGTTTATAGTATGCACGTACCACTACAGAATCTAGAAATAGAAAGTATACCGGTTTTCGGTATATATAACCATGGTCGTATAAAAAATTATTACAGACAAATATCTCGGTGAGCATGTGGGTGTAGTTTATAGTATGCACGTACCACTACAGAATCTGGAATCTAGAAATAGAAAGTATACCGGTTTTCGGTATATATAACCATGGTCGTATAAAAATTTATTACAGACAAATATCTCGGTGAGCATGTGGGTGTAGTTTATAGTATGCACGTACCACTACAGAATCTAGAATCTAGAAATAGAAAGTATACCGGTTTTCGGTATATATAACCATGGTCGTATAAAAATTTATTACAGACAAATATCTCGGTGAGCATGTGGGTGTAGTTTATAGTATGCGCGTACCACTACAGAATCTAGAATCTAGAAATAGAAAGTATACCGGTTTTCGGTATATATAACCATGGTCGTATAAAAATTTATTACAGACAAATATCTCGGTGAGCATGTGGGTGTAGTTTATAGTATGCGCGTACCACTACAGAATCTAGAATCTAGAAACAGAAAGTATATACCGGTTTTCGGTATATATAACCATGGTCGTATAAAAATTTATTACAGACAAATATCTCGGTGAGCATGTGGGTGTAGTTTATAGTATGCACGTACCACTACAGAATCTAGAAATAGAAAGTATACCGGCTTTCGGTATATATAACCATGGTCATATAAATACTTGATTTATTGAGGCATTAAAATATGATTTTCTTGTGGTTCGCGGTACCGCGAATGAAATGAAATATTACTAATTTAAGTAAGCATTCTCAAAGAAAGTTCTATGCTCTTTTATCTTTTTTATAGCTATTGTTACTCTCAGATAATTTAGTATATGTTTTAATAATGATTACAAAATTCCGCAGTCCTCCATTTTGTTATTCATGCAGTTTATTTTTATAGATCAATGAATCTCTTTTTTCATGTGGTCAGCGGAAATCCCTAATAATTTGATGGTCGCAACTGGGGTTATATATACCAGAAAATGGATACTATACATATATCGATATGCAAACAGTCTCTTTCACATGATTGTCAATAAATTCGTCTTTAAAGTCTCCATAACTCCTGCTGGGTTAGCCCGAGTATCAGGCCTTGTTTTTCTTTAAATGCGGGTGGAGGGAAGCGAGGAGGGCCTGACACAAATCCTTGTCTGCCCACATGTAAAAAAGTCAAAATCTGGCTATTCACCTGATTGGTTTATCAGACAAACATTTGTTATCTTTTTTATTAGTTAGTGCTAAATAGATTACACTATCTATTGTTCATAATATATTTAGGCTAGTAGTTTCAACTATAATTAGATAATAATAATAATAATAATAATTTAATTTGCCACCATTACAACATCTTGTAAAGAAAAAAGAAATTATTTACAATAATTAATGATAATAGTGGCGAGGAAGCTTAAAATAAGAAACCATAAGGCTTATGTAAATTTAAGCTTCCTCATTTATCGAGGGTATATATAAATATCAAATAACATTTCAAGATTTGATAAATTATGGACAATATGAGTGTAGGTATTAATGGATAATAATTAAATATAAATTCACACCAATTATAAATAGGTACACACTTGATTCTATTAGCGCACAGTAACAAAGAATATTCGTTCATTTCGTTAGATATATAAGAAATAAAAAAATCATTTTAATGTATAAGGTAATTATTTATTTTATAATAAATAATTTTTTTATTTTCTTTTAAAAGAAACAAAAGAAGTAATATTAATAATATCAATAGGTAGTGAGTTAAAATACTTTGGACCCTGAAATCTTACAGAAAATTGTCGGATATTTGTACGACACAATGGAGTTCTAATGGCCATCGCACTCCTTGTATTATATGAGTGGACTTGATAATTTAATAGAAACATGTCATTAAATTTATTTGGTAAAAGACCACTGCGATAAGAGTACATAAATTTACCCAGTTGAAATAGAAGAATATCATTAACTTTAAGGATAGAACAGTTCTTAAATAAAGGTTCTGTATGTGCATCAAATTTACATTTATTTAGAATTCTAATTGGTCGCTTTTGCAGTATATTGATACGATGAAGATTATTTGGATACGTTGAAGCCCAAACAATATTACAATATTGGATATACGGGTAAACAATTGAATAGTACAAAGTGAGTAAGGATTTCTTAAGTAGATAAAAACTGGCTCTTAACATTATTCCTATAGATTTAGACATTTTACGTGCTACATACGAAATGTGTGATTTCCAAGATAATTCCTCATCCAATACTACCCCTAAAAAGACAGTTTCTTTCACTTGCTCAATATATTCATTATTAATGATTATTTGAAAAGTATAATTATATTTCTTTTGTCTTGGTTTAAATACAATAAATTTTGTTTTTCTAAGTTTAATGAAAGCTTATTTGACTTAAACCAGTCTGACAATTTTCTAATTTCAATATTCAAAATATTAGTTAATTCTATTGGGTCTTTATTCGAAATAAATAAGTTTGTATCATCCGCAAATAAGATAAGCTCCAATATACTTGACACATGGATTATATCATTGATATATATTAAAAAGAGCAGCGGACCAAGGATAGAACCTTGTGGGACCCCACCATAGATATCTTATATAAACTAGATGGCGCATCTCTTTTAGTAAAATTGAAGCCAAGAATATCCCAGCGGTTACCCCCATTTGAATAGATGGCGGCCATGTTGGAGCTTCCCACTCGCTAATAAACGCTTAAAAAATAACAATAACTTTCATCATTTAAATAGTTTGAAAATGTATTTATAATAGGATTAACTTAATGTTTAAGTTCCCTGTTTAAGAAATAGGATACATACGAATCTTCTCATTTCATGGGAAGATCCTGAGCCTGCAATCACGGCTTCAATTTTTGAATTGCAGAATAATTAGATGCGCTATCTAGTGTATATAAGATATCTATGGACCCCACATTGTATTTTATTAGGACAGGAACAGTAATCATTAAATTGAACGAATTGTGTTCTATTTGAGAAATAACTCTTCATCCAGTCCAAAGCTAATCCACGAATTCCGTAATGGTCAAGCTTATCAAAAAGAATATTGTGGTCTAAAGAGTCAAACATCCGGTTATATATAACTCTTTCCAGAAATTTCGAGAAACAAGGAAGAATAGAAATTGGTCTATAATTTGTAAATAGTGTTCTATCACCTGATTTAAACAGGGGAATAGCACGAGCAATCTTCATTTCATTTGGCACAATACCATGAGTAATAGATAAGTTGATAATATGAGTTAGAGGTTTAGCAATTATGTTTATAGTTTGCTTTATTATTAACATGGGAACTTTGTCATATCCATATGTTTTGTTTGATTGAAAACTTTTAGAAATCTCAATAATTTCATTTTCTGTTGCCGGGTTAAAAAATATGGAATTAGGATATTGGCCTACAAGAGAATTTAGATGAGAGTTAGGAGTAGATTGTATTCTTTTAGTAAGATTTGGACCTATATTTGAGAAATAGTTACAAAATCTATTAGCAATTTCTATAGGATCAGAAATTTCAAAATTATCTACTTTAAATGATGATGGGAATTTCAATTTTGAACGCTTCTTATTTATGACTTCATTAAGTGTCTTCCAAGTAGATTTAATGTTTGATTTCTCATTTTCTAATCTCTTTGTGTAATATAATGATTTAGCAACTCTCAAAGAGTGGGTCAATTTGTTTTTATACTTTTTATAAGATATCTCATTAGCAAGAGTTGGGTCACTTATATATTGTTTATATAGTTTATTTTTCTTTTTTATGGATCTTAGCAAACTTTTTGATAACCAAGGCTTGTCAATCTTGTGATGTTTTATCTTTATTCTTCTTAAAGGAAAACAGTTGTTATAAATTCCTGTATACTTAGCTAAAAAAGTATTGTAAGAATTGTAAGGGTCATCATAATATTTAAGTTGGGACCAGTTAATACTACCCAATTGCTCAATGAATTTATTTATATTAGTTTTGTTTTTTATCTCTGAAAGTAATTTTTTCATTAGATTTATCACAATAATTCATGCCTTCACAGCTAATTTAAAACACAGGCAAGTGATCAGAAATATCTGTAAATAACAGGCCACTTGTATATATGGAAGAGAAGTTGTTCGTAAGGAAGATTCCCCATGGACAATTTGATTCGATATTAAATATAAACTTTACTGTGAAGTAGAGAGCGACCAGGTTAATGTTTGTGTCAGGCTCTATTTGTAACAGGACTCAGATACTCATGAGGCTATACGGCTTGGTCAATTATACGAATGTATCACATTATTGTACCTTGCTCACATGCAAACTGTACTTCCGTCTTAAGCACGTGTACCATCTGTTGCATTTAAAGATGAATAGTCATAGAAAGAAACAGTTGCCTATTTTCAGGTAGAACGTGGATATTTGTAAAGGTTTTCAAGACTTGTGCACACCTAATTAGTGTTTAGCGCGAGTATTGATTTGTTATAGTGTTTGTGAAAATACGTAGAATGCTAATAGATAATTTGATACATTTATTTTACTTCACAATTGTGGAGTCGTCATTTAATATCTAGTAATGAGTTGAGCACGATTACTCGCTAGAGCGCAAAGTTAAGTAAGACTGTCCTAGTAAGAATATTTACAAGTTATTTTATAGGCGAGTTAGAAGAGGCGAGGCGGAAAAGCAATTAAGATTAGTGTCAAGATAATTAAGGCGCGTTAATACAATTAGGCTAGAAGTGATAACAAGATATAAATATGTACAAGTGTTGGCTGCCAAGAGGAAATTTTATGTTAATAGTTTTTGCGGCGTAAAGATTAAATCTAGGCGAGTCTACTTCCTAAAAGGTTTAAAATAATATGACTAAAAATAATGTTTGTAGAAGTTCCAAAAGTTATTAATGTCTTTCAGCCAAAACAGCATAATATCCGCTTAGTGATATCGGGTGACTATCACTACAAGTGTGAAAGCGACTGATCCGATGAGCTTTCACATTCATTTTTCTCGAGTGTTTAGATTCATCAATGGTACATGGAAGTTTACCATTTCTCAAAGTCAGCGAAATCATTGATGAACAATCGTAGCTCTCCTGTCTTGTCAAATGCGCAGTTAAAGAAGAGCTTCTTCTCCTGAAATTTCCTTTCACAAAGGACACCAAAATCTTTCACAAGACGGTGAATAAATTCAGCTTGAATGGTTTGGAGAACATCAAGACTTCGGTCGTAAATGATAAGCGTGTACGGTGTTCCCCCAATCATAGGTATGCTACGATCGAAATCCGTTTGCACTTTAACAATGAATCTTTTGCCATCTCTTGGTGGAGGAGGACTGTATTCTGGTCCAACACCATCAACACCTTTCGCGTGAATATAAGACTTCAGAGCCACGCTGTCGTCAGTATTGTGATTGGTCATGGAAGGGAGTAAAAAGCTGGACTTGTCGCGTAGAACCTTGCATAATTTCGTGTGTTTTGACCGGTGCCTATTTTTGCAAATTAGGTTGCAATACCCAGCAGTAAAGCATTTTTCACACGGTTTCAAATCTTCAAACTTTCGAAAGCACGCAGAACAATAACATAAGCACAGTCTCGATTGGTTAGCAGTAATCCTCTTTTCGTTATTGTACTCAACATTTAGGTCGTATTTTGCAGATTTACAATCACTGCTTGTTTTGGGAAAAAGGATACACTCATCGATAGAGTAAACGCTGTCAACATATCCAGGGCCAAAATTATCATGGGACGTATTCAATTCAACAACTGAGGGAGGTAATCCTTTTCCGATGCGCCGTTTTCCTCCAACACGAACTCCTCCAAGTTTGTTACAAAAAGTTTCATTCATCGATACATTCCACCGATAATAACTGTCCAACCAAATACCCCAAGCTTCGTTATCGCAAAACTTATTCTCTCTCAAATCAACTTCCGAATTTCTCACAAATATACCACTCCCGTAGTTATCAAAAACACAATTTCTCACGAGAGTAACGCACTTGGAATCGTCAACGGCGGCAATTCCTTCGCGTGCATTGTTATAAATTTGACAATTAAATACGTCACATTTTCCCACCCTCGGTCCTATTGCCAAGCCATCCAGACCGTTGTTATACATACGACTATTTCTCACTGTCAGTATTCCATTTTCGCGCACTTCTAAGCCAAATTTCACATTATCTGAAAATGTGCAGTCATCAACAACCATATTACCAGGCCCCCCACACAGCAGCCCACCGGCTTTGCAGTTAGTAAAGTTACATCGCTCTGCGTTAAACACGCCGGCAGATCCAACAGCTGGCAATTCATCACTATTGGAAATAAAATTACAGTTAAGGATCTTAACCAAAGAGCCACGCAAACCTATGATTTGACCTTTGTCAATAGCAAAAGAAAGATTTGCAAGCATACATTTTTCAGACAAGTGAAACAATGCGTTACCTTCGAGGTTTAAAGTGACAGAAGCATCTGATTTTGCACCAACTATGATGCAGTTCGTCGCACGTATGGAGACGAAAGGCACTAAATACTCTTTTGATCCCAAAATTATAACCCGCAGACAGTCTTGTGCAATGGGCGATACCAATGCTACCTTTAACTGATCTACAGTATGACAAATGAAAATACGGTCCCTTAAACCTGGAAACGCTCCGTTGAATGGATTATATTCTGAAAAAATACATCTATCATCTTTTAGGGAAAAATAATAATAAGCTAGTGCTGCAGCTATTTCAGCACTGACTTTCCCGTCAAGTGCCAAAGCCTTTCTAGCATACCCCTTCCAGCAATCTGGGAATCGCGATATATATTCATTTGCATCTTTCAAAGCGTCATCAAGCTGGTTCAGCTTGATATAAGCTGCAGCACGGTTAGTAAGCAATAAAGCGTTAAAGACAGTTGTACCTCTACTCATATCTATGCCAGCAGAATAAATATCAACTGCGTCTTTGTAGAGACCAGTCTCAAATTTTGTATTCCCATCTAATCTAAGCTTTTCAATATTTTCCTCCAAATCATGCAACTCAGAGCCCTCGATCTCCAGCGTGGGCTTTTCATCAAGAGGTTCAAGAAAACTCATAGGAGGTACAAAACATTTTTTTATCACCATCTGAAGCCACTTTGGCAAAGGAATAACATGTGAACGAAACAGAGAGTTATTCGAAAGACTGTTTTGAATGGTGTCGTACTCTTCTACAGGAATCCAGTCTAGTATTCGATAAACAAAATTTAGTGTGCCTTTGGCCTCTTCTTGTTTCTGATTAGCACTTAAATGAAAAGCGCATTCATAAAATATTTTAGCTGTTTCGAAAACAAAAAGCGAATCTAGACATTTTGGATCAAGGTTTCCTAGTAATTTCGTCATATTCTGTTGAAGATGAAAGCCATGTAAACAAAGCTTAGACCACAAGTAATATTGAGAGTAGTTTCTAGGTAAATCATAGGCTTTCAAGGGTCCTTCCATACCAACATTACTCAGTAGATGTTTTGGAGAGGCGCATTTAGAAAATGCGAAAGAAAGCAAGCGTACTGCATCAACAAAACTATTAGCTTTGTCCTCAGAATCAAGATTTTCCCTGACTAGCTCTTGAGCTAGGCGATGGATACTGAGAGAAGGCGCATGGACATACGTGAAAAGTGAAAAATCAGTCAACAGTTTAACAACTTGACGAGAACCGAGAGGTGAGCTCAAACAATCACGAAATGCTTTGTCTTCAATTGGACGTTCACCAACATTGACTAATTCTTCTTCGATCTCGTTTGGATTAAGGAATGCAAAAGCGTTCACGAGTCGGATGGCGGACATACCGTGCGGGCTTTCCTTGATGTGTTTGATATTTAACAACCATGTCGTGTGAACCGTCAGGCGTTCAGGTGATTCATAGACTGATACTTGCTTTGCTTTCTGACTTTTCAACAGTTTCAAGCGTTCAGTTTGAAATTGCTCAAGGTAGTCAGATAAGTCGCAACGAAGTGCTTTAATATAAGCTCCTGCCTGCTCTAGAGCGAGTGGCAATCTTCCCAGCTCATTAACTAGACTTTCGGCGACACTGTTCGTGTTGTCATCGCAAGTCAACCCGGTCCTGCGAAACACAAACTGCTTCGCCTCTTCTTCTTCTAGACATGTCAAACTAAGACAACGATCTTTATGAAGATTTGAAATCTCATCTACAAGCTTATTTTCATTTCTTCTGGTCATCACAACAACAGCTGCTGAGACACTTTGTCTTGAAACGAGCGAAAGAAACTTCAAGACGTTGGGAGAGAGATTAAGTTGATCCAAGCAGTCCAAAACGATTAAACATGGTTTACTTGTCTTGCCAATTTGTATGAGAGTATTTGTCAAAGTCAAATCGAATGTCCCAAGTAAGGCATCAAGTTTCAAAGCAGTGTCATTGACAGACTTTTCAAACAATGCATCATCTTCTGCCGAGAACCAGCAAACACCACCTTGGTAATACTCCTCCATCCTGTAAGCATACTCAGTGACAAGACTTGTTTTGCCAACGCCTCCCAAACCACAGACAGCTGCTACACAAACGTTCCTTTCTAGCCCAGTATCTTCAAGATTTAGAATACGTTGAAGATCTCGAAGTTCTCGAGTTCGTCCGGAGAAATACTGGTTTCTGTCTGGAGCGTCGAAAATATAAGGAATCTTTTCTTCTTGCTCACTATGATATTTCAAGAGTTCCGTATTGACCTTTTTGTCAACAAGTTTTAATTCCTTCGTGTTCTCCGCGCCAAGTTTTTCACATCTTTCAATTCTGTCACGTAGCTCAGGCAACTCTTTCTCTAATTTTGATTGTATGGTAGCAAGTGTCTCAAGGAGTGAATTTATCTGCAGGTATAGAAGTATTGTAACATTATGAATATTAAATAGCTTTCACAAGACAAAAGCTAAACAGAGCACCCACAGTACTATATGTTGTGTACTCCAGACACCCCATAAAATATCACTTTGCCGTGAATTAATACACATATTTAACGGATGTTTAAGCTGGAGCTACATGCGCAAATGAAATGCAACTGATCAAATTTCAGTACGCTACCACTGCGAGAGTAGTAAGCAGGCTACCAGACAAGCGGCATTAATTTTGTAGGCCAAGACATTTCCATTTAAATACAATATGCAAATGCAAACAACTTTGTGCTTAGACAATGATGTATTATCGCAAGCCAAAGTTTTACAACTCAGGCATAAATTCATGATTTTAGCGCTACTTGGATTGACTAACTGGAAAAGCTCATTATCGTTTCTTTATTTATCGTGATCCAAAGCTCTGCAAAAATTATTAGCACAATATGTTTCAACTTTTATCTAAAAGAATTGGATGTAGTTATCCTTTAAGTCAAAACAATGGAAACCTAAATTATATTATCCAAATCCTATTTGAACTGGCGTGTTTCAATCATAGATAATATTTCTAACAATTATTTTAGGAATTGGAAGAATTAGAATGATCAGTGATATATACAGTATGCTTTACAATCTCGTTCCCAGAGTATGCCTGTTCGCGGGTTATGTAGTGACATGACCACTGAGCTGTATAATAACTGGAGGACCTGCTCCTATACTTCGTTCAGTCAACCAAGTGAAGCCAAAAACATGGCGGATTTTGAGTGAAAATGACGCCATTTCCATGACTACTGGTCCCTAAATTCATGGTAATTACCACTGAACAAGGCTCAATTGTCACCAGCTCAATTGAACAAGGCTCAATTGTCAACAGTTTTCACACACCCCTGGTTTCTGAAAAAAATATTTCGGATTTTTGCAGTGAATTCTTGTTGTTTTGTTATTTTCGACATATTTTTTCGACGTTTGACCATTTGTTCAAGGATGTGAAAGTCGTACACGTTATTCTCCGTCCGTGAAAGACAACAAACAACTATGGACAAAAACGAGGACAAAATGTGGACAAAAACGATATTTCAAGCCGGGCTATAAACAGCAGTCTATAAACATGCAGTCAACTATAAACAGGTAAACATTTTAAAATTCACATTTTTATTTTAGTATTTCATGAAAAAATGTTAGGAATAAATGGTAAAATGTACTCTATTTTTTAGAAAATAAGCCACAAGTGTTTATAATGTGGTTGTAGATAAACCTTTTTGTATATTTACTAGCTGTATTAACTTTATGCAATGTTTCATCCCTCGCAATATCGAGTTGCACAACAGTACATGTATGATGAAACTATGATGTTCTGGTGTATTAAAGAGGAAATTAAGGTTTTATATATTTAGTCAAGGGTTTTGTTATGCATGAGCTTGTGGTGAACTGGTGCAGGAAAAAGCTCAGCTGCCTAGTAGGGCCAGCTGAAGTGAGAAGGCATGTTTTATATCCAGAATTGTACATTGTAGTTTTAATATGTGCTCTCTGATTGTATTGTATTGTATCATTTGTATGATAGTTTGTTGTATGTGTCTTTAAAAGGCTATTAGCTTGTTTGCCCCATCCCTCAAATATTAAGTTAATTGTGAGTCTCTAGTTTTGCCATATTGCAGTAAGCGAGACTTCACTGTGTGGTTATTTTAATATTTTTATAGTGGAAATTCCTTGCAATTTGCATGGATAACCTGGCTCAGTTTGAGATCTCACTTGAACAAGACAAGATCTCTAAATGTTAGACAAGATAGATCCTCACCTGACTGACTTGGTCAAAATGAAGTCAAAACAACAAAATTGGTCATGAAAATAGTGTCAAAACAATAGAGATGCAGAATTTTCCAACAATGCATGAGTCCATGCCACTGTTGTCTGTTAATGAAACTCAGTACCAAGCTGCAACATGTTTGTTCAAAATCATGATTAATTTTGTATTATTTTAATTAAACTTGGTCAAAGAATAATTATCAAATTAATAATTATAACTGTACAATCAAGTTACAATATGTGATAGAGTATTATTATAACTGTAGCTCCATGGGTGATTCTTTGGCTGTCCCCTGTTTTGATGCCTTGGGCCATTTCTTGTAGTACAAATAACAGGGTTTTTTTCAGGATTTTCTCTTGGGTCCGTTTTTGCAGAGAAGATTGAGTTTAGCTGAACAGCTGTGGTGGTTGCACACCCCCCCCCTACCGGGGGGCTGACACTTGTACTCAACAAATGTAGTTGAGACGGAATGTGTTAAAGCAGGGGCATTGAGGGACACTATAAACTGGTTAACGATGGCGAATGCATAGTTTTTCTTGTGTTGTGAGATGAATTCCAGCCATTTTTTCTTAATTGTCGGGTTTCCAAGGGGCCATTCACAAAGGATGTCCGGCCAAATGATGGATTTTCAGACCCCCCCTCCCCCCCTTGTCCGAATTAGTGACCCCCCCC
>CACRXK020013735.1:0-13731 GCA_902702795.2 Paramuricea clavata
CTTCATCTAATGCCAGATGATTTTACTTATCGAGGGAGAGTGCTGCTGCTCATTGAGCTCTGATTGAGTTCACTGAGTGGCAGCACTTTCCCCTTCACGAGTGAAATTGTCTGGCGTTAGACAGAGTAAAATAATCTTGCGTTCAATCAAGCAGCTACTTTTTCAAAAGCTCAACCAGGCCAAAGATTCTTTGATTTGAAAACCAAAGTGATAGTGAACTAGTTAGTTGAAACAAACAGAATTGTTTGATTTATTTACTTTCCACAACATTGACAATTAAAATTTAATTTATTACTTTTCCAGTATATTGACATTATATAAGTTCAGATTAGACTACCATTACCATTAAGGGACCATCAACCAATCAGATATATTCGATCAACCATTATAATGAAAGTGTGAGTTTATTCATAAACTAATTATAAATCAACTTGCATGCAATGCTTCATGCAATCATCTAGTTATACACCAGTCAATGTAAATCCCTGCCCCCAACCGGGGAGGGGCGGAAGGTTTAACGGGGAAAATGGTCAGTTTTGATTATAAATTTGTCCCCGATGATGGGAGACTTGGACAGTGGTTAATATATATATATATATATATATATATATATATATATATATATATATATATATATATATATATATATATATATATATATATATATATATATATATATATATATATATATATATATGTATATAGTACCAATATATAGTCATTGCGTGTTTCGATGTGTACTATACACACTTTACGCGATCATCAGGCGACTGACAGATATTATTCAATATTCATAATAAATATGGGTTATCACTTTACAACTTGATTAATTAAGTAGGTAGCTATCTGGTTACATGTCTACATTTGGAAAACAAGTCAGAGCGTTTGTTCATGCATTCAGTTTTCTTCGCTTTCATAATAAGTAGTTTCTTCTCGAGGCATAAATTGCACCGTTCAGATCCTGGTTTGTATGCTTTGACTTTCTTCATAATGGACCACTTTATTGTATACTGACTTTTTTCTGACTTCAATTTCCAGACATACTTGGATAGTTCGGTGTTGTACTTCTATTCCTCATGTTGGAAAGACTGAGTGTGATTGCGGTATCTTGTTTTGAAATCGTCCGCCGTCATGCCAATGTATATTTTCTTTTCCTGATTGTTGGCCGTGCTGGTTGTCACTTCGGTTTTGTGTACGATGCTCTCAGTAAGACATTTTTACCAAGTGGACAGTTTGCGGTTTTTTGGCAGTTGCACATTGGCGTGCCGTTTTTTGTAGGTGTTGGCATTATCGTTGCTACAGATGATTGTATTATGAATATCTTGCGTTGTCTTGTCTTGTCTTCTCTTGTCAAGATATATCCCTGTCACACTGCGAGGTTGCCGCTGCACTTCGTTCACGTGACGCGAACAAAGCAACTGGACCTGATGAGAGCTCGGCAAGGCTACTAAAAGAAACAGCTGAACAAATCTCACCCACTTTATCTTTATTCTACAACAAGTCACTCCAGACATGCGTATCTCCAGAGGAGTGTAAACTGGCAAATATTGTGCCGATACACAAGAAAGATGATAAAGATCATGTTGAGAACTATCGTGCAATATTCCTAGTAAGTATTATCTCGAACGTTCTGGAACGGCGTGTTTTGATTCGTCTACGTGACCATCTATTGCTGATGTTAGACAGTGCGCAGCATGGATTCATTCCTGGGAAATCCTGCATGACTCAACTGGTTAAGGTTATTGACTACATTGGGTCCTTAGGCGATTCTGGCAAGCACACTGATGTGATTTATCTAGATATGTCGAAAGCCTTTGATAAAGTGCAACACTCTCTTATCCTTGATAAACCACGCTAGTACGACATCTCTGGTAACCTGTTGAATTGGTTTACATCCTGCCTTCGTGGGCGAAGACAACGTGTTACGGTACTTAGAGCAACATAAAAAAAACGCAAAGTAACATCGGGAGTTCCTCAAATTCACGATTCACCGCACGCATATTGATCACGATTCAGGGAATGGTATTTCTTCAAATCACGAATCACGAAGAAGAAATGATTGCTAATCCCGAGTCACGAAAATATCCCCCCCCCTCCCCCAACGCACGCCGATTTAAAATAAATCTTTCCATGCTTCAAAGAATATTTTACATTTTTAAACAATATTTTACATTTAGAGCGTTTATTGTTTTACGTGAATTTCAAATTCAAAATTCGATACTAATTACAACTGCCAAATAAAGTAAATTTCCTTGAATATGGTAACCACCTGCGAATGTAAGAAAATAATTAAAAATGCCTCCAATGTCTGACGATCAAGTTTGATTCCAGCTAAAATAGTAATATAAATATTGTTTGGTTCTGATTTTTGATAAAAGTTAACATTCCTCATTTTTCTCCCGCCTCCGGCTCTCGCATCTCTCCCGCAACCAGCTCCTGTCCTCTCGCACCTCCCGCCCTTATTCTTCAGGTTTCCCGTCTCCCTGCCATCCCCCCCCCCCCTCACAATGCTTTTTCATAAAATCTCTCATAATTATGTATGGCAGTTTAGGGTTACAAGAATTGCGTGCATGATATCTTCGTTCATCGTGAGAACAATCTTGATCCAAAAAAAGAAGAAATGATCTCTGCTTGTTCCCATACAGGATGGAATTTTGAAAGCTTTAAATCGCATTTTCCTTGTATATCCTGCCCACGCACCATTAATATAAATGATTGTAACAGATTATGTTGATTGAATGAAACATACAGTATCTCTTCATTTAGATATTGACGAATGTTCAACGGGATCTCATACATGCCATGGTAATGCTACCTGTACTGATACAATCGGTTCCTTTTCCTGTACATGTTTTGCAGGTTTCACTGGAAATGGGACATACTGTGAAGGTAAGGGAGAAACAGATTCTAAGTTTCACCATTGCTTGCTTTTAGCTTCTTGTGCCCGGACTATGTGCCCGTGCAACTCGCGAGGGAAGTGCATGGGGAAAGGACGAAGACTTCGCCCAGGGCCCCCAGTTCAAAAGAGGTGATCAAATTAACGGCGGCTTTAAATTGGCTACATGAAATTGCTCAGCTGAGAAAATGAATCGTAGCCGCGTTAGAGCTTGAATAATATCCATCAAAGTGAAATCCCTTTGGCAACCACAAATCGCCGTTCCGCATGTAAGCCAGAAGCGAGGGTACTAATTCCTTACGGCTATTTTGATACCTTTTAGTTAAGTTTTATAATAATCTGACAGCCACAGATTTGGGTATCATAGATGAAAGCATTACGAGGCCACGCCCTTCCAGTTACTCTTCAGTTTTGAAAGAACTGCAAAATTTGTCTTGAAGAAAAGTTGAGGCGCCCAAACCCCAAACCCGCCATGATTAAGCTCCTGATTTTTACATTTTAATAACTATGATTTATTGTATAAATTTTATGGAACCTATAGATATTGACGAATGTGCTACTGGAGCAGATAATTGTCATGCTGATGCGACCTGTACTAATACAAATAGTTCTTTTGTTTGTGAATGTAATGAAGGATTCGCAGGCGATGGCGTAGTTTGCCAAGGTAGTGAAGTTAGAGTTTTAAATGTTTTTAATAACGTCATGTCTGCGAATAACAGAATGTCTTTTTTATATCTACGGCAAAAGTTGAAGATACTTATGATACAGTTGTGCCAATATCGTGAAGATACAATCGTGCCGTAATTATCATAATCCTCCTAGTAAGGAGGATCATGATAATTATGGCACGATTATTACGAAAATCTAATTGCTTTAAAATAAAATACAAGTAATTTAGAGTGGGACTCAGGGACAAAACTGGTGGGGATTTGGTGGCAGAGTGCCTAAAGTACAAATCATCTGGATTGGGAGGGCAAATTATCTGGGTTGGCAGGGCAATGAAAGATTTTAATTAAATTATAGAATGTTGAGTTATTAAGTAGCATCCGGGGCTTCCAGAGGGAATTGAATAGAATTTATAGTCCCAACTTTTACAGACATTAGTAAAAAATAAGGGTTTCATGCATGTTTTAACAGGGAAAACATTTTTAATCCTTAATTTAAGTGGTTTATGTCCGGAAAAATTTTTTCGACCTCCGCCTGCTCGCCAACTTTTTTTGGGGAGAAATAGTGGCCCACAAATTTTTTTGCTGCAGGGCATCATCGGCGTTCGCAGGGCAATAGCCGGTTCCCCTTATTGGGTATTCTAAATACAACTACCAGCATGCTTTTCGGACGTGTTATTGCATAATGAAGAAAATACCCGCAAAGTATCATGGTAGTTGTATTCAGAATACGTAATAAGGGGAACCGGCTATTCTAGCGGACACCTCCTAACTAAAAGGGGCTAGTTTTGCCCGTGGTGGGACTTGTGATCATATTATTCTAAAAAGAATTCTAACTGATTTTAATAGTAGAAACATTTATGCGACAAACAACTGCTTACAGAAAATATGCAAAACAAAATGTGTTGATGGAATCTAGTCGAACATTGAATGCCTTTGAGCGATGCTAAAGATTTTTGCAATGTGTGGTTGCTGCCTTGCAAACACACAATATTCAAATGCCAAATATTTAAATCTCCTAAATAATGGAACCAGAACGCTGTTGAAATGTTGATGCCGAATTGTTTATTAAGTCAATCCGTTGGTATACTACATATATAGTTTAGCGGTCGTTCCCAGAATGGGCGCCAAAACAGCCTGACGTCGACGCTTTTAAGAGCCAAATTTTTTTCGCGTAAAAATGCTCGTTCATAAAAGTATCTGATAAGTATTCATGGGGGTGTAGGGTTACAAGAATTGCGTGCATGATTTCTTCGTTAATCGTGAGAACGATCTTGATCCAAAGAGAAAACTTTGTTTGTTCGCTTACAGGATGGAATTTTGGAAGCTTTGCATTTTTCTTGTATATAACGCGCACACACCCGTACCGAATAATATTAGGAGAATTTGCCTGTAAGAATCACAAAATGTGTAGCAGATATGAAAAACTGAAAGTTATTGAATTTCCCTCGAATTTATATATATTGGAGACCTATCCAACTCCACACAGTTCCTGAAGTTTCAGCCATCAAACAAAAAATGAAGAAAAGTTAGAGCACTTCAAAAATCGTACCAAAAATGACGCGAAATGTCCATGAAATTTCGCTATATACAGCAGTCATCATCATGTGCTGTGCTGAGCGCGCATTATAGGTTTTTGCTCTGCTGTTACATTTGTCTTTAGAATATATGGAACTTTCTTGTGATATCTTTTCTCCATAAATCGAAATTTGTTGACGTGGTTATTTTAGATCAAATGTGGTTGAAATTTCCGGGTTTTCTAAACTAGCCAAAGTACGTCTTGTGAATCACCTATTTAAATTTGGTCCTACTTTCTTTGTAAATGTACGTATGCATAATTTGTTAGGGCGCTAGGATTTAGTCATTCGACGACAATTTCAAATGTTTGGGATTCTTTTGTGTCTTGGCGAATTTTGCAGTTAAACATATACAATATTAGCATAATGGGCAATTCCAGCTATGGACTAAATTGTGATTTTTGCAAGAAAAACAAAGTCCATCAGCACAGCTAGAAAGAGCATGTTAAAATTAGTAACATTACAACGTTTCGTTGCAAAATGTTGTAAAATGAGGAAAATATAGCCCTGCGAAATTTGGAAATTTTGTATTAATTTGTCAGTACGCACTGGAATTTGCACTACTTTCGGCCAAAATGTGGTATGCAAAATTTGCAAATTTCGTAGGGCTATTATTTCCCTCATTTACAACATTTCGTGGCCAAACTTTGCAATTTTACTAATTTTAACATGCTCTTTCTAGATGGATTTTGTTCTTCTTGCCTAGATCAAAATTTAGTCTATATGATCTATTATAGCTGGAATGGATCATTTGCATTATAGACCAAATTTTAATCTAAAAAAAAATTTCATCACAGCTAACAGCTTAAAGAGCATCACAAAATTAGTAATATTCCAAAGTTTCGTTGCGAAATGTTGTAAATTGCGGATAATATAGCTTTGCGAAGTTTGCAATTTTCAGTCATTTTAGATCGATTACAAAACGGGAAATTGTGCCCCAACACCCTATTTGGACTGTCAATTTCCCGTGCGTAATACAAAATGACTGAAAAACGGCTATATTATCCGCATTTTACAACATTTTGCAACGAAGCTTTGGAATATTACCAATTTCGTCGTGAAATTTTTGTCTAGATCAATGTTGTGAAATTTTTGTCTAGATCAAAATTTAGTCAATAATGCAAATGTTCCATTTTTCATTGAGTGTTCGTATTAACTGGAGCGTGACACTGTGAATATTATTTCTTAAATTTCATTTCAAAACGATTCTGTGTTTACTGTAGTGTTACGTGTAGTGTTACGTGCTCTCGAGCTGAGCGGACGTGTATTTTCTCGAGCAGAATTTTATTGTGAATTTGCTCGAATTTTGTTTTAAATTATACATATATCTTATAACAACTAATACTGATGACTAGACTTGAGTCTTTACAAAAAGAAAATCAAGCACTCCGAAGTGAGATTGCTGAATTAAAAGAGAGTCTACAAAAAATATCTAAAGATTTATCCTCGAAGACGAAGAGCCAAAATGGCCGACAAAATGATAAGAAAGAATTGTCGCCAGATAGAGCTAATTCAATTGAGTTTATGTCTAACAAATATGACGAGCTCTATTCGTTCAAAAAGGAAGCTAATAAACAGATTCAAGATCTTACTGCTAAAGTAAATAAGATATCGGAAAAATGTGAACGTATTGCGAAATTTATTGAAGAATCGGAAGCTTATAGCTATCAGTATGACATCAAGATTGTCGGTGTCCCAGCAGTAGCTGAGAGGGAAACTGCTCAACAGACTGCCGATCTATGTAATAAATTATTCACTGCACTGGGAGTTGAAGATGTTTCGATAAGTGACATTGATACGGCACATCGGGTGCCATCACGTTTGGCATCAAGTAGACCAGAGGCTATAATATGCAAGTTTGTGAGACGACTCGCTAAAGACAAAGTCATGGCTGCCAGAAGGGCTGTAGGTAACTTGAATGCAGCACAGCTACAGTTAGAAAGCAGTGCAAATGTAAATCATATTAGTTTATATGACCATCTAACCCCGAGAATCCAAGAGCTATTGTACAAAAGCAAACAGACCAAAGCTGCCAAGAACTATAAATATTGCTGGGCGAAGAATGGCTTCGTGTACCTGCGAAAGACAGATAATTCACCAGCGATAAAATTGAAAGACTTAGAAGACCTAGACGAAATAGCAACGTCAAACTAGATAAGTATTTATTCATATACAAATATCCTGATTAATGTGTTAAAACTCTACAACTATGCCTATGGAGACACGTAGAATTAAGTCTAAAAAGAAGGCTGCTAAATTATTATTAAAAGAACTCCCCTTTTATAACTTTAGAGGCGATTTAGTATCATGCCTTGGTCAGTTTAATAACTCAATCCCTATTACTTGCCAACCTAGGAAAAATTTAGATAAATTAGCTGGCCTATATGACTTGAATATTTTTTATTTTAACAATGATTTAGATAATGCTCTGAGGAGCAATCATAATATTCATAGCCAATGCATCCAAAGCCGATATTTTTCTGTGCATAGTTTTAAGAAGTTTAGCAAAAAGCTTTCCGAAAATGAGATTCAGACTAGTTTCTCGATATTTCATAATAATATCGTGAGCGTAAACCGAAACCTAGAAAACTTGACAGTTCTATTAGATGAACTTAATTTCCATTTTAGCATCATTGGAATAACAGAAACTAAAATAACAAATTCAAATGAAAGCAATTTTCATCCGACCATCCCAGGTTATTGTTTTGAACATGTGCCAACACCACTGGCTTCCGCAGGCGCTGGTTTGTTTATTGAATGATTGTTAAATTATAATGTTCTTGAAAAGACCAGTAACACGGCATTTCAAGCATTGTGGATTGAAATACCGTTTGTCAATCACAAAAATATTGTGTGCGGAATAGTCTATCGACAACACAATTCTCCTGAATATTTTCAAAAATCGAGGAATTCGTGTCTAGTGATAAGGTAATTTATATCATGGGTGATTTTAATGTGGACCTTCTTAAATGTGAAAAATCTCAGATAAGTCATGACTTTTTATTAGCATTGCAAAGCTGTTATCTCATTCCAACAATTGACAAGCCTACACGTGTTCGTACAACTTCTGCTACGTTAATTGATAACATTTTCATTAATAACCTGGATAAACTACTTACTAGTGGAAATATTATCTCTGATGTAAGTGATCATTTTTCACAATTTTGTATCACAACAGATGTAAAGGATAAAACCATAAAAAGAAATAGTGCTACAATACCTGACTACTCGGGATTCTCAGTTGAAAAGTTTAACAATGATCTTTCTCAAGTTGACTGGGATAAGCTGGGGGAATCCAGAAACGATGTGAATAAGTTGTTCTATACATTTTATAACAAGTACAATAAAATTGTCAAAAAGCATGTGCCTATTAAAAAAATGTCAAATCGTAAAGCAAAACAATTAATTATGTAAGCCTTGGATCACCAAAGGAATTAAAGCGTCGATTTCAATTAAAAATAAATTGTACGCTATAGGTGAAAGATATAGACGTTATAGAAATAAAATTTGCAGCTTGATAAGGTTAAGTAAGAAGAAGACATATTATCAGGAGTACTTCACACATAACATAACAAATATGAAAAAAACTTGGGAAGGAATTAATGAGATACTTTATCGTTGGAGGAAGATTTCTAAGACCATGATGGTAAAGTCATCAATGAAGCCTCGCAAATTCCTCACATTATAAACCAGCATTTTGCTACAGTAGGTAGCAAACTTGCTAGTAAATTGCCATCTTCACACCATCATCTTGACTATGTCAGTAAATGCAAATCTCCTGCTTCATCCTTTTATCATCAACCTGTCTTACCTGAGGATATCAATTTAGAAATATTATCTATACCAAATAACAAATCATATGGCTTATATTTATTTTTATTTATTTATTTATTAGTTTCGCCAAATTATACAATACACAAAACTATAACAAGAACAAGAATAATAGACATGACTATAGGCAGGGTGACCGCAACAGCGTGAGCCAATTACTCAATTCCTCACCCACTAATTTACTCAAATGCTCAAGAGCTATCATATCTCTTATACTCTCAGAAATACTTAACACATCTATTAAATCAGGTATTTACCCCACAAAACTCAAAATTGCAAATTTTATTTAATTAATCTAATAAAGCACAGATTGAGAGTGTTTTAAAGAGCTGGGCTTAGAAGAACTACCCATCTTATGAGTTTAACCGATCTTTATTGTCCAGCGATAAATTTGATATTTTTTATTCAATTGCTTCTGATTACCCCATTTTAAAACGGAAACCACAGTTGAGTACAAGTTACCTGAGTACAAGCATCATATTCACATGAGTACATTATACCAGCACAGAAAACATCAGGTAACATTTTCGTCATGAATTATTAATTAGTACAAACTAGCTATTACATAATGTTTGTAGCCATGATGAAATTTTCCATTTACAGTAAGTCTCAGATGCCAAAGGTACGTGAATGAATTAAAGTATTGAGTGCATAAAAAGTGCATAAAAAATTAAAGGAGATAACATGGGACTTTTTTGCTGTTATTAATTAATTGATTGATTCTCTTTTAAAGACAACAAAAGTAATTCACTTTAAATTGTTTTTGCAATTAAATTTCACAACATGTTTTTATGATGACTGCATCAAAGAAAATTGAAAATGATAAAATAAAATAGTTAGTTCTTAGTTACTGCACTACTATTGCACACAATGTAATCATCAAGGGAATAGTTGACTGTTGCTAAAAATTGGTTACTGTAGCAGTGTAGTGCAGTGGTTTTAAGTTCACATAATTGTTAAAAACAATGTTCCTGTCTCTTTCTCTTAATAGTTATTGCAACATATTAATCCAGTGGTGATATCCACAGCACTTTCCGGAGCCAAATGTTATGCTATAAAACGGAATAATGGATTCAAATACCTTTTTGAAAATGGAGTGACAACCCCAAGTAAAAGTACAATAGAAAACAACATAAAGAAAAACAAGCTGGGTGAAGTAAATGTCAACAAGAACTTCCTAAGAGAAAATATTGAAGAGACTACTATCAAGAATAAAAATTCCAATAAATCACGTGCGGTGATATTTTGACGTTCATTGGTGAAAAAACAACTCCAGGATAGTCTTGACAAATGTAAGTTTTAAGATATACTGTTAAACGTCCAATTTGGAGGAAAAATGTTGCTCAGTAACCTACAAAATGGTTTACACATCACTGGCAAAAATCTGTGAATCAAAAGATGCTTTTTTAAAAAAGTAACATCACTTTTCACTACCGCTGTGGTTTGGTACACGTTTTTGTTAACATGGGACATAAAATAACATTTTTTGCAATTTCCAAATTTACCAAGCATGTATGACATGTATGTGTAATGGTTACACTGTAATCATCATGTACATAAATTCTGTATCATAAGTTATTCTTCTTCATCATCTACATGTTTTGCATAACATATTATGTTGAAGCATTAATTTAGGGACCGGTCATTAATTACAGGGGAGGGGGGCTGGTGGAAAACGAGGGAGGGTCAGGTATTTTCATGCATGAAAAAGGGGGGGGATTTTTCTGGAATATAAATACCTGCCCCGCATGACCCTCAGTTGTACCATAAAACCTACAGATAAAAATAGAGACGGCAGTAGAACTGTAGTAAACTCCAACACAACACCATTTATTAAAATGATTTCAACATAAACATGTACATTGGAACAGCCGTTGACTCAATAAATGGTAAAGAATATATAAATTATGATAATGAAAACATACGTACCGGCATAGGTATTCAACAATATGGTTTTGTATATCTAAATAAAAGCTACCAAAACTTGTGTGTATAAGGTTTAGAAGACTCTGAAAATGCCATTTCCAACTATCTAGAGACTCCATATTTTCAAATTTTTCAGCTCAGCGCCAACTATGGTGCCTTGTGGGTCCCCCAAAGCAAAATCTTAAATGTGCCTTCACTTTACAAGAACTTTAAATTATGAATGCGCCTTTTGTTATTTGCATGTGTGTGTAGGGGGGGGGGAGGGTCAAGTATAATTGTGTTATCCTCAAGGGGGGGGGGATTAATTTTAGCATTTAAATTTTCATTTCCACCAGCCGCCCCTCCCCTGTAATTAATGACCGGTCCCTTATTTCATTTTGTTGAAGGATTTATTGCATAGCATGTGAAATATGTGTTTATTTAATTAATAATTAAATGTATTTTTTTCTTGCAGTACTACATTACCAAACTCCAGTTGATGAGTTGGGTAATTTCTAATTTAAAAAAAATTAATGGTTATCACTCATTTAATGTGTCCTTTCACTGTAGATGAAACTTTGACAGAGGAAAAAGAGCTATCCATTGTTTGTAAGTTTTTAAACATAATTATTTCTATTTGTCAAAATTGTCTTGTATTAGACAGAGTAACATAATGTAGTGTGCATTATGATACAGTGCAACTTGATGGGTTACAGGTAAACTTATATGGGAAGTGTTCCTCTTTTCACTTCCTGACTCATTCGGAATTTTCCTCATTAGCTTTGCAAATTTGAAAAACTATTTGCAAATATCTTGAGGGAATTTGCAATGTTCCTATGGGCTGTTGCAATATTCCAATGCAAAAAGAAACTTCATTTTAAATTTTCTTAACTTCCTGTTTTAATTTCCTGACTTCCTGGTCTGAGCATTGTCATTGGTAGCCTCCTGCGCAGACGTTGTTATAGGCCTCGGCCACTATAAAATAAACAACGTCTGCGCAGGAGGCTATGTCATTGGTGGATTATTTTTGTTGGTGGATTATTTTTGTTGGGCAATTGCAACGCACAGAACAGAACAGAACAGGAAGTTAGGAACTTGTAAAAGGAAGTTTAGAACTTCTAACAGGAACTTATCGGCTTTTAGCAACATTGCAAATTCCCTCAGGTGATTTGCAAGGGAGTTTTTTAATTGCAAAGGTTATGAGAAAACTTGCAATCAATTTAGAAACTCAAAATAGATTGTAATATATTTTGAATATGTTATGTTCCAAGGTTCTGTAGACAACCAATGGCTTGTAAATGACAATAAAATAGTCGCATATGGCAAAATGGAAAAGAATATAAATCCTGGCACCAAGATAAACATTGAAGAATCAGATATGTCTCATTGTAATTTCCATGTGGGAACACGGGTGAAAGTTGCAATAAATGAACAGGTATAGCAATATCAAATGAACACCTAAAGGTAGATTAGCTTTAAAAACATTTTGCTGTACATACTCAAACTAAATGTAGAAAGCTAGCAAATATTTTGCAAAGTGTCAGCCACTGCCCCCCCCCCCCTATGATGGATTCTGCAAAATAGTACCTTCAGTTATTTTTGTTTTTAATTTGTCAATACAAAATAAATATTGAAGTAATGTTTTGATACACTGAAAAAATTTAACCGATTGTGGATATCCCAGTACGAGATTATTTCAATCTAACACCAGATGATTTTACTCATCAACAGAAAGGCACTAACTAGCCTGCGTAAAGAATGTATATGTCATAATCTATGAAACATTGTGGTGGCATTCATGGTTATCAACACACAGAAGTGCTACCCAGATCTGGTCATAGTTAATTAAAACTTTGAACATTCTGAATGGAAAGGTCAATAAAGGTCCAAACTTCCAGCCGTCTGAACAAAGTAAAAAATAAATCGAACTCAGTAATTGTCGTTATTCAAAGTCAAACCGGATGTTCTCTTGCAAGCAACATTGTCTCACAATATTGCAATTTTGAAAGCCAGTTTGCTCTGAGCATTTTGCAACTTATGAGAACAAATTGCAAGTTGAAATTCACAAGAAAGAGGGAAGTACCAATCCAGTTGCCCAGACTATTTGATTAGCTTCCCACTATTTTATAGTCAAAAAAATCTTTTGTGAATTTCCAACTTGCAGTTTGTTTGCGTCTGTTGCAAATTGCTCAGAGCAATCTGCCTATCAAAATTGCAAGATTTGTGGGACATTATAGTGCAATGTTCCTTGCAAGAGAACATCTGGTTTGACTGTAATAAGAACAACACTATGATAAACTTTACAGAACACCAAGGAAGAAGAAGAATCTGAAGAAGAATCTGAAGAAGAATCTGAAGAATCCGAGGATGATGATGCCACCAAAGAACCTGGTGATGCCACCAAAGAACCTGGTCATGACACCAAAGAACCTGGTCATGACACCAAAGAACCTGGTCATGACACCAAAGAACCTGGTCATGACACCAAAGAACCTGGTCATGACACCAAACAACCTGGAGTAGTAGTGGAAACACGCGTAGCGGAAGCACGGAGTAGCGGAAGGAGTAGTGGAAACACGCTGCAACATGGCGGCTGCAAAATTTCGAGCTCCGTCAAATTATGATTTAAAAATGTTATTTATTGTCTGAAAGAAGTCACCTCTACAAACAAATTTGATCTTAATTGCTACATAGTACTTTGTTCTCACAAATTGCAGAAAGAAGAAAGCTGATTTGGTACATGAAGCGAATTATTCAACGATTTGGTGAACAATTCTACACGATTTGTTATACATGTCACATTGTTAATATTGCTAAATAACGTGATGATTGACGGTGGCTTGATCGACGATGGGGT
>CACRXK020013736.1:0-13730 GCA_902702795.2 Paramuricea clavata
GTGGGGGTTATTGTAATTATTGGTATTGTTTTGCATCCACGTTTTGTCGTTATCGGAAAATGTATGGTTTGTCACTATTTTTTACTTGCATTATTTCAATATAGTTTGTAAACTCAGAAGCGAAGGGTAGAACTTGGCAATAGGCAATAATCCAATAATATACGTTTCAAAGAAGCAAAAAAGACAAGAAAGCTTTTAGTTTTGCAGAGTTACATTCTCAAATGTTTAAGGCATGCACTAATAAAATCAAAGTATCATGAAATTATTTCAATAAACCACACCACATATACAATGCAATTTTCTTTGCGGAAGTGAAGAATCAAGATTACATCACTGACACAGAAAGTTGACGATTCAACGGACAATAGTCAATACGCTTCCCAACAAATTCCATGGATTTTTTACTAATCCTATAGTTTATTGTTAGCAAGTGATTACTGTGGCGGCTATTGTTAACACTCGTATTGATAAAATTTGCAAGCGATTGTTTTTATAATATGTTATGTGAATGTAAACTGCCAGAAGAATACGACAACATGATTTTATGCGATCTCTGTGAAGGTTCCACTTTAGATGTGTAGAATATGACACTAGTCTAAGTACCTCAAATTACTCGGTTATGCAGACTGCGCACACCACCAGCTGCTAAGAAGCCTAAAATGTGTATGTGATTTTGTCTCCTTGTAATAAATAAATAAATCACACAATAAATCTTTTCAACTTGCAATCGTTTGGTTTTTAGATCAAAAATTCAAAAATTATATGGGGGGGGGGCAAAATTCCTAAAGGGGGGCGATAGTCCTAGGAGATTCGCCCCCCAGGGGGGCGATATTCCTAGGAGATTCGCCCCGGGGGGGCGAATATCCTAGGAATATCGCCCCCCTTTTGAGAGGGGGGGCGAATCTCCTGGGGGGGCGAATCTCCTGTGACACCGGCTTCTATATTGGGAAACCTGTTTTCGAGACGAAAATTACGCTATTCAATTTCTTTTTTTGAAATTGGTTTTACAACTCACTTTCCGAAAGGAAATAGAAGAGTTTCATGTCATGGACAGTTGCAATTTACATTGATGCAAATTTTCATCGGTCGAAAACAATATCTTATACGGAAAGAGAATATTGAAAATAGGATAATTGCAAATTTGAATCAATTTGGTAAAATACGGCGGAAAACCTACCAAACAAAATTCCCTGTTAAATTACACATCAGCGTAGAACATTTTTGGAGTGATTAACTTCCGCCTTTTTTACACGATGGATTCAAAGCTTGCACTTATACTATTGTCAACATGCCCTTTCTTCCCGAAAGTCAGAGATGTACGTGGTTATCATTCAAAGATTAGCCCTCAAGGGTTGGGGGGAAGGAAGGGTAGGAAAAGGGCGAAGCCAAGATGGAGAAGGGAAAAGAAAGGAGAGAGACGAGGAAAATAAACTTAAAATTCATGGAACAAGTACTTTCCTTCTAACGACACATTTTTTTGTTGTTGTGTTTTGCAATAATTTCACTTTGAAAATACAGGAATGGCCTCTTCGAAGTATCATGCTCCTGGAACTCCCTAGCTACACAGGAACCGAATGCATTACATAATTGGCCTCAACTTCATCACTTGTCAAAAGGGTTCAAACCTCGACTATTCGATCAGTACTCAACTACTCATGCACGATCAGTCTTCAATTATTTTTCCTTCAGATCGCTTCTGGATCGATGGTGGAAGAAAGTGGCCGTTCCAAAATTGGAATTGGGGAAAAACGCAACCGCACAAAAAAAAATTGATCTCGGATGAACATTTAAATTGCAAGTGTGCACGATTGTAAAATTCGTCTCTTGTGATTCCCAAGCCAGACCAAAGATAAGTAAAATGTTAAATATTCACCTTAGCTTGGATCTTCTCTCTTTTTTTCTTTTCTTTTTCCTCTTCAATTTTTAGTTTTTCGCTTTCTTGTTCCCTCACTTTCTCATCTATTTCTTGCCGGAGTCGAAAGGCTTCAAGTTTCTGTTGTTGGAATGCTGCAACCTATGGTGGAGAATAAATGTTAGTACTTTGGACATACAGTACTAAGCAGTTCGTATATGTGACAGGAAATAAAGATTTTATAGTCTTCTATTGTAGACTATACGTTTTATGTCATAATCAGATACTGGGGATTTCATCAAACTGTGAAGTTACAGTTCAGGAGATGGAATGCAGAAAATTTTGTCTGTGGAGAGATAATGAAAATTGGAAAATCAAGCTTCATACGAAGATATGCAGAGAGTTCTCTCTATATAGTTCAACATAAAATCGAAACATAAAATTGAATACCCCTGTCCTTCCATAACAAAATTGCATTTACCCTTTCATGTAACTTTCTGCATATTCCCACTTGTTGTTTACGATTTTCCTCTCGTTTCTTTTCATTTTCAAATTCAGTCCAAGCGTCAGCAAAGGTGACTTTGACTTTCAATAACAAATCTCGGCGGTCTTTCTCCCAGGCAGTGTAGACTGCTGCCTGTTGACTTTGATACGATTTATATGAAAACCACCATCTCTCGTGCTCAACCTACATAATTATACATTGAAAATATCATGAATATTAAACCAAGTCAAACAAAATTGTAGTTTTTTCTTCTTCGTTCGACATTTGTATTGCCAGAACTAATCAACGAAATATAATTATTTTTATAATCAAGACTGGACTAGAATCATGTCCCTGTCTATATTCTTAGAAAGCTTTAACATTCGTATAGTGAAATTAGTCTAAAAGTCTAAAATATTTTGAAGGTAAATGTTTGACATCAAGGAATTTTGTGTAAAAGGAATTCAAATGTTTTTTACAAGTACAGTTCACGGGTAAGGGATACTGTTAGAGTTAATAAAAAGGATTTTTCAATAATTGTACTAGAAACCTTTTATCTGGTTGATTTAAAGATAAACCACATAAATTTAGTGTATTTAGCAATGAAAGCTTACAATAACATGTCGTGATAAATGTGGCATCTCTCTCATCATCCTATCTACATATAAACTTCTTCCGTTTGGCATATCAGCTGCATACTGATCCAGAATGTATTGAAATCGAAGGTGATCTTCTTTTGGCCAGCCTTCGTCTTTATTCCTTAGAGTACAAATAAAACATTATAAATAATTAATAAAACCGTCCGACACCAATATAAATGAAAATCGGCAAAGAGTCCATCCTGAACAGCTGGGATGAAGCGTTCACATGCAATATGGAACATCTTACTACACACGAGTGACACCGCCTTCTAGCCTGAGGTGAGATCTTACCTACTGTATTATGTCAGTATATATTATGTCAGTGTATAGGCAGCAAGAGTACAAACAGCAATCTTTATAGGAGATATACAACTACGCTATTAGTGAACTACCTGAAAAATATAAAAAGAACGTCGACGGTTCGGAACGAAGAGCCTTTGCTCGAAACGTCGAAATTCGTTATATATTTTTCAGGTAGTTGTATCTCCTATAAAGATTGCTGATTCTAGCCGGAAGACGGATTTCCGTCTAAGACGGGAAACTCGTCCGACGGATTTCAATCTGATCACGAAAATCATCGGACGGATAAACATGAAAAATTCGGAAACCCTCAACGCAGTCTTTCTTTTCTTACCTTATTAACTGAAACCCGTCTTGGTTTATTCGTCTGATATAACTGAACGAGTTTCTTTTATATCTGGACGAGTTTCTTGTCTAAGACGAGTATCCCGTCTCAGATATTGTCTCAGATGGAAATCCGTCTTCTAATATGAATTACATGGAAATCCGTCTTCTAATATGAATTACATGGAAACCCGTCTTTTTTAATCAGGTGTGTTTCCCCTGTTAGCCGCCACACTTGCAGGAAGATGCCCCTAAACTCCTGCAACGAGCAGTTTGGATTACTGCAAAATAGTTTCCCAGGGTGCCAAGCGAGGAAAGTGTAAATTATCAGAAATAGTGATAGCCGCACTTACTCTATAACGTCAGCATACTTAACATTCAAATAATCAAGATGCGTTTTATATCTCTTGTCCAACAACTCAAATTCGTTTAAAACGACTGATTTCAAATCGTCATAAGGACAAGTTAATAACGACGCCTCTTCAGGAATACCAGGGGTGATATGTGGATATTCATCATCATGAATCACGTGATGCAGTCTTATTACATCTAAGTCATTTTCTAATTCAGCTTGTTGTTCTTCCAGCTGTTCCAGGATGTATCTTTGCTGTAGTTTCACTGACTGAAGAACTCTCGAAACTTCAGAGGGATCAGATTGTCCTACAACAATTGTAAAACAAATGTAACAATGATAAAAACGTTTTCCCAAGGTGCACCGCGGTCACCATGGGGCGTGGGTAACTTTCAAGGCTTTGGATTGGCCAGTCGATCTGTCAGGTAGTTGGTCATTTAATCAACTTGGAGACGGTTGCATGTATGGAGGCCGGATACGGATATGGTTTTCACAAATAAATAAATAAATATAAAAAGGAAAGGAAAATTAGTCACCACTAACTTCTCGACGAAGAGCCTTCGCTCGAAACGTCGAAAGTTCTGCTTGTATTTTTCAGGTAGTTTCATCAATATCCAAAGTCACTAGTTAGTCTGTTGGTTGGTCAACCAATCGGTCAGTCAGTGAATCAGTAGACCTAGGTAATCAACAATGCATGTAAACCTAAAGGTGGAAAGATATATGATCGTACTTGCCTGAAGAACACGAAGGACTGCGTTATAGAGTGCGCGCAGCGAGATAATCGAGGCAATTAGGCCGGTAAAAATACCAACTGATATTATTTAACACCAAAACATAATTATCATGATGTTTTATTGTTTTATACTGCAGGAGCAGCACGACATGCACTGCCTGTCTTGCTCTTGGGGGTAAGTACAATCATAATTTCCACTTTTCGGTTTATTGTTGACTTTCAATCCAAATTAACACTTGGTCAAAAGTGAGAAATACAATTATTAGTAATTTACTAAAGGTAATAGTAGAAAAAAGCTTTAATTTTCCCTCCATCATTACGAAACACGTCTATCTCTGATTATCTATTAGACTTTTACCTTTGTTTTCTTCTAACCACATATGGATATCCTCCTGTAAATCCCACACAGGTTTTACTGTGTTGTTGGAAAACGTTAAGAAATCCTCCTTCATAAAATCCTCATATTCCTCTGCTTCCACAAAAAATTCCTTGACTGAACTTTGTTCCCAAAGTAGGCCAGCTCTGACCATGTCTAGTTCGTAAAGTTTGCTTTTGTATAAACTATTCAACCTTATTAACTCTTTTTTCCAGCATGTTTTATGTTGCTGTAAGGTATTCAGGTCTTTCTTTTCCTTGCTAAGTTGATGAATTGATTTGATTTTCTGTAGAGATTGGTGTCCGGCGGCATTTTTCAATTTGGTAATTGCTTTCAGCTTCTCATAATCTACTTCTTTGTATCTGCCAACATTCTGACCATTAACCAACCTTGATACCAATGAAGGATCTACGAAAGAATCAGGTAACATGTACATTTCAAACAATGATAGTGAAACTGTAAAAGCTTGCACTCATTAATAGTACACAAGAAAATAGATCAATGTGCTGACAGGAATACACGTTAAAGCTTATGCAAAGAGAAGTTACTCAAGTTTAAACAAGTTTTTTTAATCTCACAAGTTTTTTTAAGGAAAAGCAAGATATCAAAAATGAAGCTCGAGAAATTTCAAATTAGCATTAAAGTAACAAACATCACAATTAGAGCTGATACATACAACAATCATAACATAAAAATTTGTATCATGTGGCAGTGCTATATATGACTGTCTGTTATCATGATTCATGATTATGATACATGTGGAAAACAAGGGCGTACTACTATTATTGAATAGTGCATGAATACTGATATAAATTCAGATTTACAATCTGAAAACAAAATTCAAATATTGTTTCTTAATATTGAGGTAGTATATGACTTAGTAAGGTAGTTTAGTATTTTTGCACAAGTGAACATAACAAATCCTACATGTTGATTGGTCAAATCTTCGTCTCGGCAAATATTCCCCGATAATCACCTCGCCTTCGGCGAATAATTGTTAAATATACGACGCTGTTATTGAATTACAATCAAAATTCAAATTCATAAAAAAAATTGGCAGGAAATTTTTGGTCTGGAAAGCCTGCTGCCAGGAAGAAGGCTTGATGTTGGGAGACCAATTATTATTCGATTTAATTGTGCACAAGGTTGATTCGACTATATGACGTGTTGCGATGCCAGAGATGGAAACTCGATGTGAAAAATTAAGATAAATATAATATTATTTAACTCTTAGTTATCCACAATTTATGACTTAGTTTACAAATATGACATATTCACAAAGTAATGCAGTAAACAGAAAACATATAAAATACAAGTTGCCTTCTACAATTTACCAAGGGTTGGTAGGAGCGAAGTAGTTGTAGTTCGCTACTGTAGCGTCAATTTACAATTATAGCAAGTAGTTTTTAACTACTTTTTTAAAACGGTAGTTTTAAAAACTTTAGAAGAAGTAGCTGATTACTTTTCAAGCAACAATCACAATTTTCTACTTAGTTTTCAAATTTCTCACAGTATCACACCAAATCTCACTGGTCCAGAGCATGAAAATTGTTTGCCCACCATTGAATCCATCAACAAAAAACTCATATTTTCATATGGCTTACTTACATTGCCGGTGCTTATCTAGTTGAGTTATCTGATGTGCTCTGAGGTTGTGTTCATGGAGGGGGTGCAGAGTGTGCCTAACCCCAAACCTCCCCCTCCCCCCTAATATTTTGTCCCCAATATTTTGCACCCCTCAGAAAGTTTTCCCACCCCACCTAAAGCAATTTACACCACACCCTCAGAAATTTAAATGCTCATTCGATTAAATGACAGTAGTATATGATTCAAACAAGGATTTTGAAGACCAAACCGCAACCATTTCCCCACTAGCAACTGTGTGCCCAGACCCCTGTTGCAGCTTGCTACGCACCACCTCGCTCGCCCACTTTGAATTTTCAGCCCCCCCTCACCCAGCACAAGCAAAATCAGAAAATCCATCTATGTTTGTGTTCATAATCATATGAATATGATTAGCATTTCTATAGCGCAAATTTACATGTGGATAAGATCAAATGCGCTTTACATCAAGTATTATACGCTTACCTAATTACATACTTACCTAGATTATTTTATCCTTACAATAATTGTGATATTATTTTCTTAACTGTGTTTATATCAGTAACCCACCCTGTCAACTTTCCCTGTGGGAGGAATTTAACCTGAGCACCCAGAGAAAACCCATGACTTGTTGACTGACTCAGAGGTGAAAGGCGCTTGCTCTGATGACTGCGTCACCACAGAATAGAAAATAGACCAGAAGCCTCGCTTAGCCAAAATTATGTCCGAGGTTTTTTATGTGCAAGCGCGAGCCAGCAAGTGTAATCACGACGCCATCAAACGCGAGCAACGCCATCAATTGCCATCACTAGGTAATAAAGATAGCTGTTTTAACCGTTTTTAAATGCCACAGGTCCAAATAATGAGTCATCGCAACAGGAATACACAACGTAAAAAACAAAAGCGTAAAATATTTGCACAATAATTGCAGAATATGCAGCGTACACTTTGAGCATGTTTTTCGAATTTCAAGAAAAAAACGTTGATTTGAGGAATTGGCGCTGACGAACGCTGACGTAATGTTCGCAGCAAGTGTCACACACGTCATCTAGCGTGCGCAATTCGTGATCCGCAAGGCAAAAATCGCGGACACGAAAATGTTAGGGAAAGGTGTCAGTGTGCCTATTTTTAGTTAATTGCGCCTGGGCACGAGGCTGGAAAGGTGTATAGTGAGGCTTCTGGTCTATTTTCTATTCTGTGGCATCACTGAAGCCAACCTCGTACCCAGGCTCTTTCCACTACGCGCACCCTGGTCCAGGCTGGTCACGTGTCTCCCAGATTTTGGGAGATAACAAAATTTTTGCACAAGGGTGGGGGGCTAAGTTTGTTTTACCGATCTAGTTGCCGATATCAATTCGATAAAGTTCAGAGTGTGTGTATTTTAACAAATGCATGTAATTTTAACGAATAGCAAGAGCTTGTGTTGCAAAATCAATGGGTGAGGTGTCTTTGTATATGTATTCTTTGTGGATTGTATTTGCGACGTCGCTACGCAAGATCTATACTATACTGACTATACGTACTGGAGTCTTTCAGTTTAATCTTGGGAAAACCGCAAAGAATTACTAGGACAGGATTTGTAATATACTCAAGAACAAGCAAAGAACATTTGCCTAGCAACCAACAGCGCCGAGTCTATTGTAAATTGCCGTAAATTGTAATAATTTTATTAAGTGGAACGGCTCGATAACACGACACATGCATATAGAAATAACAGTAAGAAAATATATTATATTGTGCGCACATGAGTATCGATAGTATGTCTATTTCCTCGTGTTTCAATAAGACAGTATACTCAGGCGATTATATATATATATATATATATATATATATATATATATATATATATATATATATATATATATATATATATATATATATATATATATATATTGAAATTTATAATATTTCGAAATGTACTTTTAATTCTTCATGCACACATGTTTTTAATAAAGAGTTTCAGCTTGGCGTTCATACATTAAAAGACAAACGGCGGGCAAAGGGAAAAATAAGCTATATAAGGCAATAAAGAGTAAATAAAGTTGGACTTGAATGATGTGGTTTCTTGCACTTCACTTGGTGGAACTAATATTAGAATGTTAGGGTTTGCAATCCAAGTGATTATATACATTTTAAGACCCGACCAGGAACGACTGCGAAAAATGCAGCACAAGGCCCTCTGGTAGGAATCGAACCTACGGCCCTGCGATTCCGCTGCAGTGCTCTAACCAACTGAGCCACAGAGGCCACCTTGTCGCAGCCCGCACACCCGATTGCCTATATATACGTGAACTTGCGGTTACAGCTCAACAGCTGGCCTCTGTGGCTCAGTTGGTTATAGAGCGCCGCACCGGAATCGCAGGGCCGTAGGTTCGATTCCTACCAGAGGACCTTGTGCTGCATTTTTCGCAGTCGTTCCTGGTCGGGTCTTAAAATGTATATAATCACTTGGATTGCAAACCCTAACATTCTAAATAAAGTTGCTATTTTAAAACTGTATGTATAATGATACTTTTGATATAAGAAAGAAAATATGAAGCGAAGACGTTTAAGTGAAAATGCTGCAAATTTGACTCAGCCGTTTGACTCCTCATATAAACAAACATCCAGACCAGGTGTTTGTCAGATAAATTCCGTTAATTTAAGGTTACAGAACACCTTTGAGTGTTAATTTTGCCTAAATTTTTTTATTGGTTTCCATGAAAGCATTAGACTAGTTCTACTATCTGACCAAGTTTGAACGAAAAATGTTGAAAACTCGCAGAGTTATTTAATAAAATACATTTCGCTGCAATAAGAAAAACATTGAAAATGTAATATTCAAATTCAATATTCTCCCGAAGAATTTTACGGCAATTTTAATACTGATTTTCAAACGAGTTGTTCTCCTGCGGGTTTTAACCAATATTTCTCAAATTTTCACAGGACATAGCTAAAGACGTCAGTTTCAAAATTGTGTTCGGCTTTTTTTAAATTTTGGATATTTTAATAATAAAGAGAAATTCACTCAAATAATTCAGAAATATATTGCAGTCGTCAAAGAAATCGCCATATCAGCGGAATGACGAAATAAACAAAAATATCCGAACAGATTTTTTAGAACAACTATTTTACTTTATAAAAATGATATTTTCATAAATATAACTCAAAACCAGCAGGAGCACAACTCAAAAGCGTAACGGTACCGCGATTTAAGATTTTCCTGAATAATTCTTACATTATTTTATTGTTTGTTAATTTTACAACGTTATCATATTTTGCATGCACTGGCGAACATTTGGTGAACATTTGATTAAAATCGGACTGATATTGAGCGCGCAGTAGCGATTTTCCGCAAAACGCCAAAAAGGGTGTCCTGTAACCTTAAATTTGACTGCGCGTATTAAGGTACAAACTTTAGAAATATATTGGGCCTTATGTATGCCTTAATATCTGTTGTAACATATGCTAAAAGTTTTAAAAGAAATTCTAAAACAGAACACAAAGCATTCACCCAGCTAAAGCTAAAGCAAAAGCACAGTAATCAGTATACGATTTTATGTAACCTTTGATCATATTTCACTGGGGAAACAATCGACTGCAAATAAATACGCTCCTATAAATACCCAAAATATAGGATTTATTAGAGAGAATATCGAGCTAAATACTGTGTATATTAATGCACTTATTTATTCTTCATTGAATATGTTCAATTATTAAAACAAAAGTGGAAAATCGACCACACAGTACTTTACGCGAACAGCGGTTATTTTATAATCGCTCACAAATATCAATTAATATCCAATCATGATTCTGGTTAAACAAATGTTCTACTGAATACAACACTCGACAGCAATTTTCTGAGGATTCTGCCTTTTCTTGTTGATATGTAGAACTAAACCCGAGACTGTGTCGTTGAGTGAGCTTTGAGAAGAACATCTATCGTCTATTAACTTTTTAAAGAGTTTTAACGTCCAGCCAGGCTTTATTAACAATTTCGTCCCTTACAATAACCATTAGGACGTATTTTATGAAAAATACATATCAATAAAACCTTCTTTCCTGGTACAGTCCTTTGTATTGCTTTATTCACACTCCTTGTATTGTTTTGAACTTGAATGCCACATTTGCTTTCCTTACCTCCTATAAGTCCCAATTGTTATCTCCCAAAATCTGGGAGACACGTGACCAGCCTGGACCAGGGTCTTTCCTCCAGCGAGGCGCGTAGTGGAAAGAGCCTGGGTATGAGGTTGCACTGAAGCAGTGAAGCCCCATACACACAGACACAGAATAGGAAGTTATACCAGAAGCGTAACTGGAGCAAATATTTGTCCGCGTTTTTACAAGCGATTCGTCATCAATCACGTCCTCAATCACGCCATCCTGGCTAGTACAACCGGCACTTTGTACCTACCAAATCCTGATAAAAACTTCCGGCTGTACTAGCCAGGATGGCGTGGCCTGACGTGAGCGAGTTAAAATTTTCGTGGACGTCAAACAATAAGGGAAACGACTAGAGTTACGCTTCTGGTATAACTTCTTATTCTGTGACACAGACGTGTACACACACAGAGTCAGACCTTCCAACTCTCACGCATTTTGCGTGAGACACACGCATTTGACATATTTCTCACGCTCACACGCATAAACACTATTTTCTCACGCAAAAGCGAAAAAATAGGAAGTGATCCAACTTTTGTTTTAACGCTTCTCTTCACAAGCAAATATTCCTATTTTGCTGAATCAATAGCTATAAAATAAAGTATTTTTCGAGAAGTTGCTGTGTAACGTATAGTTAGTATTGTCCAGAAGGTCTGACAGACTATCCTTCACAACGATCTGCATACACAAGTCAGTGTATAAAGAAGTTGAACTTCACAGATAATATACACATGCTTTCTGCATTTATGTCAATATTGTGGTTGATATACTACATTTCTTTTGCTCAAGTTTGTGCCAGAATTTCTAACTTAATAAGCTATGCTAACGAGTAGAGAATGCTCTTAAGACTTAAGTTTAGCTATACTGTAGTACGTATACGGTTTTTACCGTGCTTTAGGTTTATTCGTCACTATTCAGCTTTCTTGCTATTAAAATTACAAATTAAATTACAGTTTGCAATTACAGTTTATGTTTTTTTCAGGTAGTAATATAACCACTCAGCACAGCAATTTCACACTGATACTATTCAAACAGAAACAGCCTACCTGACGCACCAATAGCATTTCTATGAAAATTAACGAACGTTCGAAGGTCTCGTCCACTCATTCAAATAGTTTAAGGCCAATAGGCCACTTTTGTATACTAGAGGTCCATGAAAATTATACAAACGTCAAAATTTTGCAAAAATAACGACAAAACTGTCCGCCATATTGTTTATTGTTGCTAAGTCCGCCCCAGACCTCTGGAACTTCGTGCAGTCAAGATGGCCGCCAGTAGATCAAAAAGAAGTCAAAAACGTTCATTCAGTCCGTCAGCTCCCCACACTAATATTGCTAAGAAAAAGAAAGTTACATTGGTAGGTAAGATGCCTAACGTTGTGAATTTTTAAACTAAAAGTGTGACAAAAGCTGCAAGTTATTATCGAGGCAAATATCAAGGCAAATATGAAATATCAAGCCAGACTGCAGAGTACGGCAAGTGCACACCCGAGATTTTTTCTGGCCAATGGTATTGCACACTTAATACATATTTCAAATAATTTCCAGTTTTGTCAGCATTACTGTTGTTCCAATTGAAGTGTTGCTCAAATATTGATTCAATACATTACCTCGGGCTGACCAATTCATTTGATCAAGTTCCTCGAAATATTCATACACTTCCTGTGAAAGAGCCAATTCCAAGTATTTGATCATGTCTGGTCACTTCCTTTCTATTTATGATTGGTTAGCTGCACAAACAACAAAGGTGATTGGTGCATTCAAACTATTCACAGGGGCGGATTTAGACCGTTGCAACTGTAGCATATGCTACGGTCAGATTTTCCATAGGCCAGTTCTAACATGGATCATAAAATCAATCTAAAATATAATTTAGCAATATTTTGTTTACTTTCCTTGTTTATATTTCAAGGTTTTATTTTATTTAGTTTTATATGTTCTAAAACATTTTATTTTGACAAATTGATGACATTTATAATACGTAACGTTAATTGTTTTAAGAATTCCCGCCCGAAAATACGGTTGTAATTGCCCGTTTGCGGGTCATTACGCAATGGACTATAGCTTAGAAAATATCATCCTTCAGAAATACACCGTAGCGTGTTGCCCATATATGATCAATTTTCGCTACGGTCAGATTCATTAAGGTCGAATCTGACCGCAGCGAAAATTGGCATATACGGCATTCTGATTGGTTTGCTACGGTCAAACGTAGCAAACCAATCGGAATGGGGCAAATGCTATAGTTTGCTACGGTGGCATGAAATTGGCTACTGCTCCAGAACGATGGAATATCTGATATTTGTGTTTGGCTCATCAACAACATGCTATTGGGAACCCACAGTATGGTTGTGCGCATTTCGAAATGAAAGCCGTCGTAAAGCTAAAGGATTTATATGCGTCAAGGTAGAAATAAAATCAGATAGTAAAACGAATCATTTCCAGTCAGGTAAGCCTTATGAATGATAAGAGATGCACATTATATTTTAATTTGAGTTTTTACTGTATAGTGTTCGCTATTAACTTCGCTTTATTAAAGTGTTTGTGCGCGTATGTACAGTATACCTGCATGTATTGAAATTAATACGTGAATTATGATACGCGCGTATATATATCGTGTTTTATAGCGCGCTAATATTTGTTTGTAATGCGTATATATTCGTAAGATACGCGTATTCATATCATACGCGCGTTCATATGATATGCGTATTCGTATGATACACGCGTTCGTAGATGATACGCGCATTTCGGTATTCAATTGATAATGATATGCGTATGATACGAGTATCACACCTATATCGTATGTTAAAATATACGCGAGCAATAGTTTACATTTTGAGATCATTTCGGCTTATTTTTGCTTGAGAAATGAATACAATGAGGGCAAATTTACTGGTCACATGCAGTGCTCAGAACGCAGGAAATGG
>CACRXK020013737.1:0-12047 GCA_902702795.2 Paramuricea clavata
GCATTATTTTTCCGGGTTATGGCAAAGCAGGGTCACAAAATATCATTCCTTAAAATTTTGAATTACACCTCCCCACCCCCTGATAAATTATGACCAGTCCCTAAACTACAGAAACTTGCACAAGCAGTTTATATATCAAACTCGTGTCACAGAAATGGCAAAGTACATGTGTGATAAAGTTTTTGGCCAGGGGTTGGAGTTGGGTAACAAACATATTTGGCTTTTTAATGATTGATCAGCAAAATTTTTACCATGAAAAACATTTCTCTTCGGTGCCACCCCTCGCCATAAATAATGACCGGTCGCTAACCTCACTTTTTACCATCTTTTTTCAAGGAACTTTTAGAATAATGTAAAATAATTTAATGTGAAATAGTAAAAAAAACAACCTATTTTGAAGTTTGTTTGATATGTAAATGTACAGAAATTACCAAATTAACGACTTAAAAGAAACGTTTGCGTATCATATCCTTTTCCGAATTGCAACACGGTACATGTTCTGGGAGCTGGGCATCGAGAAAATAATTCTGAATTTTAAGGGCCGGTCATTAATAATAGGGGGGGGGACGGTGGGTGAGAAAAGGGGGGCGGCTTCAATTATTTTTGCCTGAATTGGGGGCGGCCTCAAACTGAAAAATATGTGACAAGGGGCGATCCCAATTTTTTAATACTTTCCCACTCATTTTCGAAATATTTAAACCTTTTTTAGTTCCTATAATCGTAGTTACCATAGTTTATTACGTATATGCAGTTCACCATAAAAGTCGGAGTAAACAACAACCATTTTGAATATTGGTCCCCAGTACTTGTCCCATTACTTATATATTTTACACCAAAAAATGTAACGAATTAAATGTTGGGGGTGGGTCCTAAGTTTTCTAGATGAAGGTGGGAGCATCTTGAAAATAAAGGTCTTGCGATTGGGGGAGGTTCTAAAAAATGTTCAATATTTGGTATTTATCACCCAACCGTCCCCCTCCCCCTCCTCCCATTATTAATGACCGATCCCCAAGCCATGAAGTCAGGGATTATTTTAAAGTGCATGCAGTGATACCCAATTTGTGCAGTGATATTAAATGAGAATTATGAGATTTTGTGCAGTCCTGATTTTCTTTAATATTCAACTACATATATCACAAATTATGTTTAAATTATTCAAAAGCACGATAAGCACAAGGAAGACAATAAATTATGCCGGTTTTCACTTTCAAATCTTATATCGAATTTTATATGGCCTAATATTCAATCTTTCAAGATGGAATGTATCAAAAATTGTGTCTGAAAATGCAAGAAATCAACCTCTGGAGGCTAAAAAGTACGAGTATTATTATCTGGAAAGGACCCCCAGGTTCCCCGAAAAGATCTGCCTTTTGCAATTCCTCATCACCTAGTTGGGTCCCTTTACAAATTCGTAAATTTTCCTGTTTTGGATTTCCCATGTACAGCATGCACTGAATAATGTATAATCATATCTAGAGAGCTGTACTCAGCGCTCCTTCGCTATGTGACATGCAGCCAATCATCTGGCGTTAGACAGAGTAAAATAATCTGGCGTTAGACAAAGTAAAATAATCTAACCAATAAAGTATGGCGCATTAGGGCGCAATGTAACTTCAGTAATGGGTCAAAAGTCTCTGAAACGAAATTTATTGTATTTTATCTCACTATACAGCAACACAGAACACACTTGTTACAAAACATAGGTTCATCCCCAAAATATGCTAACCTTTCTCCGAAGATGGGGCGGGGGGGGGGTACCCTTATTCGAAGTGTATTTTTGAGAATTGAGATGTTATATAATACTGTATACACAATTTAATTAGGCTTTTTCACGGACACAAAGATACTTAACAATAATAATTAACATTCTTGGATGTATCAAACAAATGGCGGACGTTTATATATATAAAACAAACTGGAATATCTGAAGAAGGAACCTTTATTTTAAAGAAAAATCTTTATTAATTAAAAAAAGTACAATTCTTTATCATTTTGAAAGTTCTTTAATTAAGACAATCATTTTTTTGACGTTGCCGGCACTTTAAGAGCACTTGGAAAAATGTTGGTTGAAATAATTTAGATTCGAATTTATATTTTGTGACCATACAAGGGTGTCATATTCCAAGATTTAAGTTCTCCGGATTAAAGTCATTGAAGTAATTACCCTAATTCTTCGTAGAGCAACGCTTTTTCTCTGGAACTGTGTGTGTTGGAGAGACGAACAAGAGGGACCTAATCAAGATGTTTAAAATTAAAAATAACTTTGTGTCATATGGACAAAGTATGTTTATACGACTGGAGTCTCAGGGAGGCAGTTATTGCTATTACCTATAGGGTTAATACAACTGTATTTCAGGACTTATTTAAATGTAGACCAGTTGTGTATGGGAAGAGGCTGCCGAGTTAGAACTGCTTCATCAGTCACTAACTTTAAAGTACTTTTAAACAAACATAAGAAAAATTAACTGAAAAGGCGAGGTATTATGAACGGATTTTGGGAACTCTCAGAGGAAATTTTTAAACGATGAATTATTTTATATTTCAGTTTATGGTATAGTGTTATTGCATGTATATTTATTGAGATGCTGTAATGTGGAGTAATTATTAAAGTTAAATTTACTTTTATTAGTCGCTGGGGAAAGCAGTCTTTGATAGGTCATAAGGCTCTGAATTCTTCGAGGTCTGAATTTTTAATTATTTTATCAATATCAAACTGGGATATTATACCCGTTCTCAAAATTACGCGACCTTCCTGAAAATGCATAGTTTTATGTCACGCGAACAGCTGAAAATAACAAACATTAATTAAGAGATTTTATTATAAACCTTATTTCATAGGCGTGCGTATGGGCTAATAAACGAAAATTGTCCCACAATCATTGCACGGATCAACTGTTACGTGTATAAATAAGAACTCGTTTGATAGATTAATCGATGTATAAATCAAGTGGGCATAATTTTAGATATATTTTTGCACCCTGAGCCTGCGATGGCTTGGTGGAATGTCGCGTTTGTAACACCCAACCCCTCCCCCCCAAAACAACAACTACTATATTTCCGAGTTTTAATGGCGGGTGCAATATACATCTATGAATATACATTTGATATCGCTAGTTTTTAAATTCTAAAATACAACAACAGTCATGCAATTACAACTACAGAACTATTCACTTCTTTATTTAAAACTAATTTTACATGTCCTAAATTGTTAATTTACATAGGAAGGTTTTACATGAAGAATGTTTAAATTACCGTTAATTAAACAACTTAAAGTTAAACTCCATCAACTCCTCGAAATAACGTACCGGTCATTATTTATGGCGGGAAATGCCTGGTCAAGCAGTCATGTCAATACTAATATGTGTAAATCAATCAGAGTCACTATCTTTCCGATTTGTCAGGAGGCAAATGGTATCTTCAAAGAAAGTACATGTGCAGACAACATGAAACTTTAGACTGCAGAAAATTGCACAAGCAGTTATCAAACTCATGCCAGGCCATGTGTGGCAACTGAATGGTATGCTTTTGTAAAGTTTTTGGCAAGGGGTGGGTATTTATTTTTTAATTGATATTTACGGTTGGGTAAATTTTGTTTGGACTTTTTAATGAATAATGGTTGGATGAGCAAATTTTTTATCGAGAAAAACATTAGTTCTCTTCGGTGCAACCAGAAATAATGACCGGTCCCTAAACTTCGTATTCCACACTCGAGTGGAAGTATAGGACTGAAGAAATACTTGATTTTTCGGACCTCAAGAATCCAAGGAAATTCCTTGGAGACAAGACAATTCAAGACTACTGGCTAGCGTAATGCCACTACTGTAATTTACAAAATATAAGACGTTCAAAATTCATATATGATACAAACATTTGCGTACTCAATATTGAGCACACAAGAGCACGTTAAAGTTAGATTACCTGTGAACCTATTCCCTGATGAACAAAATTTTGATCTAGACAAGTCTGGACAAAGATTTCATCACAGCTTGAAAGAGCATCACAATATTAGTAATATTCCGAAGTTTCGTTGCGAAATGTTGTAAAATGCGGATAATATAGCCCTGCGAAGTTTGCCGTTTTTCAGTCATTTTGTATTACGCACAGGAAATTGATACCTTTTTTCAGAAAGCGGTATCAATTTCCCGCGTGCGTAATACAAAATGACTGAAAAACGGCAAACTTCGCAGGGCTATATTATCCGCATTTTACAATATTTCGCAACGAAACTTCGGAATATTACTAATTTTGTGATGCTCTTTCAAGATGTGATGAAATTTTTGTCTAGATCAAAATTCTGTTCATTAGGGAATAGGTCCATTCATTATACACCCTGTACATCGAGTTCACTAGGTCTAACCACTGATCTCAAAATTAATACTGAACAGACAATGTTTACCCTTTCCCACTGATAACAAGAAACTGTAAGAACCTCTTCTTTTACACACGTAAAAATCCCACAACTTGTCAACAAGATGTTGCCAGGTTCCAGAGGTTTAAAATAAACCTCTGGTTGAAAGCGGCAATTGATTCATCGAGCCGCGCCAATCAGTTTGAATTAGGCTCAGATCCTGACTCTGTCTCCTGATTGGATGATTGTATTAAAGCTCTCTGATTGGTTATAGATGTTTTATTTGAATCAATCAGAGAGCTTTAATACAATCACCCAATCAGGAGACAGAGTCAGGATCTGAGCCTAATTCAAACTGATTGGCGCGGCTCGATGAATCAATTGCCGCTTTCAACCAGAGGTTTATTTTTTCTCTCCCACTCGCAACGAAATAATAAAAATAAACCCTGAAACCAGGGTAACAAGATGTGTTCGCAACAGGCTTGTAGCAAGCTTGTCGACAAGTTGCAAAATGCTGTTATTTTATCAAGCTGCTAGAAGCTTGTCACTCACAACTTGTTGATAAATTGTAGTGAACTGCACGACGATAACAAGTTGTTGGGAGAACTTGTAACAAGTCTGTTGAGTTCAACAACCTTGTAACAAGTTGACAACTTGTCAACAAGTTGGAAACAAGCAGTGCGAACACAACCTGTTGACAAGCAGTTGGAACAGCATTGCTACAAGTCTGCTTCAGGTTTGTTACAACTTGTGCGTTTTTACGTGTGGAGTTTTCAAATCAGTGGGATCACAGTGGAGTTTTAATTAATATAGGTAATCATGCGATGGTGAGTACAATTAGGGATTAATAGTACGAGTGATGTTTGGAAATTTTGCCAAAATTGGACGAGCCGCTGGGGCGAGTCCAAATTGACAAAATTTCTAAACATCACGAGTACTATTAATCCCTAATTGTACGAGCAACATCGCATGATTACTGGTTTATTATTAGCATGACAAAATTGGATACTTCTCAAAGTCAACATCATATTCTCTCGCCAAAGCCCAGTCCTGCCAGACATGATTCAACCAAAATTTTGTGCTTTTGTTTGTATTTTCATTTAGTTCTTTTGTTAAAGCGAATTTCGGTGCTATTGTTCGTATTTTCATCTAGTTCCTCTAGGGCAATTTCATTTCACGTTTGTGTTTAAAATAGCTTTCCGCCATTTTGTTTGTTTTGGGAAAATCATTAATTGTACTGCAGTACAATTAATGTACTGCAGTACAACCAATCAGCATCCAGTAATTTTGTCATGCTAATAATAATAAGTAATTTAACTATTAAATCGAGTACAGGCCTTCTTCCATCTACACTGGGTACACCAGGACTTCTTATTGTCGATACCATAAACCTTTCGACATTTCTTCGACATCTCCCGTTTTGAGCGCTTTCCCGAAATGAGCTCTTCGAATAACTGCGTGTTCTCGAGCGGGAGTGTCGATTCACTCGGCAGAGAATTGTAAAATGTTTCGAAGGGAGGAATGTCCAGTGGTCGAGTATCGTTCTGGGGTCTGGGGGTCACTGGCGGTGACAATGGCGACAGGTCGAAATTGAGAGGTTCATTCCACTGATTCCAGTCTCCTGGCTGCCACGCGGCCAGCAGGTTTGGACTAGGGAAGATGCATAGTGTTAGTAAAGCTTTATTTATTAAAATAACCCTATTCAGTAATATATGTTAACTGTTCTCCCAAGAGGACCCGTATTGTGGAGGCAGCTGCGGGACTGGCGCTGGATTGGCCAGCGGCAATTCTAAGGAAACAGCCTCAGCAATATAGTCTAGCGCTTTTTGTAAAAGAAAAAAAAACAAACACATGTTGGGATTTATCCTGTTACGGAATCCTGTCACTATGTTTATGCATGTTATGTTATGTTTTTGTAATAATTGTAATATTGTGACAAACGTATTAAATTATAATTAAATTATTAGTTTTGTAAAAAGTTCATTTAAAAATACTCGTTATTATTGAATAAAATGTAAAAAAATAACTTGGAGTAAAAAACACTAACATTGTTTATAAGCCAAACATATTCAGTTACATTAAAATCCATATAGGCCTACATCCATATATACAGATAAACACACACACAAACAACAACTGTAAACAACAATAAGATTAATTTAAATAAATAGCTTCGTTTAAAAATATACAGTTCCGTTTAAAAATATCCAGTCGCGAACAACTCAATGCTATGGATGGAAGAACCAGATAAAACTATTAAAATTGAAATAATGAATGAATGAATTAAACCTTTCCAACTTGTAAGCATTATTGCTTTGGTTTTGTTTTCTATATTTTTGTACGAAAAATACTGAGCCATTCTATCTTATTATCTTTGTAGATAGCTTGTATACTAAGCCTAGTGTAAAGGTGTTTAAGTATCATTCAATACAAACACTAAAAAATACAACTATCTAGTACCTTGTAAAGTCTGTTACATCACAAAATATTTCACCAGCTAGGTCTGTTCCATCAAACAACCTTAAAGCATCTTTATCAAGCTAAAACATGGAAAACGTCTCGTTATTTAACAAAGTTTAGTTATCTTCGTTCACGCAACTTGAAAGACATTGCTTCCCACATTTCTTCGAAGGGACAGGTCATTATTTATGGCGTGGGAGGGGGGGGGGGGGGAAGAGAAATGTTTTCCATGGCAAAAATTTTGCTGACCCAACAATTGTAAAGTCACAAATATTTTTACCCAACCTCAAATATCAATTTAAAAGTAAATACCCACCCCTGGCCAAAAACTTTACAAAAGGATACCAATCAGTTGCTACACATGATCTTTAACACTTCAATCTGTAACATGAGTTTGATTACTGCTTGTGCAATTTTCTGCAGTCTAAAATTTCATGTTGTCTGCACATGTTATCTTTGGAGACACCATTTGCCTCTTGACAAAGCGGAAAATGTTCAAGATAGGGACTCTGATTGACTTACATATTGTATTGATATGACTGTTGACATTGCTTTTTAGTCTTCAATATTTGAATGAGTGATTCTTTGCGGAAATGGCAACAAACTTTTATTACCCAACCGTTGAATTGTTTGGTTTTTCATTTAGCCAACCTTTTACTCACTCAAAATTTTGTTTACCCAACCCTTTCCTCTTCGGTGCCCCATAAATAATGACTGGTCCCTAATAGTGGGGCAGATTGTTGGAAAATACATAGAAAGGAGATGCAAATAAATCACCACAGCTAGAAAGAGCATACTCAAATGAGTAAAATTACAAAGTTTGGTTGCGAAATGTTGTAAAATGCGGAAAATATAGCCTTGCAAAGTTTGCAAATTTTGTATACTTTTGTATTGGCTATTGCGTGCGGAAATTGCTACCCGGCATTTTCGGCCCAAATGTGGTAACAATTTCCGCACGCAATACAATAATTTGCGAACTTTGCAAGGCTATATTTTCCGCATTTTACAACATTTCGCAACCAAACTTTGTAATTTTAATAATTGTGTAATTTATTTGTAATTTTACTAATAGTGTGATTTATTTTACTAGCTGTGGTGATTTATTTGCATCTCCTTGCCTAGTTTTAAAATTAGTCTATAATGGGAATTGTCTGTGCGTTTGAAGATAAAAGCACATGCAACTTGGCATAATGTTAGGTATATACACTAAGGACATTTTTGGCTATAGGGGGTACTACAGATTAGCTCCTAGTTGCCACAAAATTTGGTTTTTCTTGATACCATTTACCAGCTATTAAAGTACTATCTTATAAAAAGTGAAATTTCAATGTTCACTTTTAGCAAATATCACCTATATCGGTTAGAGAGCTCATTAGAAAAGTGATGGGGGGGGGGGGAAAAAGCAAAAATAAAAATCGAGCAGGGGAAACAGAAAGAAAGAAAATTCGTGCACTAAGAAAGTTTGAAAAAAAAATTCGTGCAGAGACTCTTTTCAATAGGGAAAATTATAAGTTGAAATAAAAAAAATTCGTGTAAGGGATCATATTTAAAAAAAATATCGACACAAGCAAACAAATTTAAAAATATTCGTACAAGTTGAAAAAGTCCCCCCCCCATCACTTTTCTAATGGTCCGCCCCTCAGGTTAAACCTGCTAAAAACGGTTTTTGACCGTCAATACCTCGGGACGAGGTTGGGGATAGGCTTGGAAAACCGTACTACCCGCTTAAATGTTCTTCACATAGTTGTTTTGCGATCTTTCTAACGATATAACTGATATTTGCTGATAAATGTGAACTTTGAAATTTCACTTTTTTATAAGATATTTTGTGCCGGGCAACCAAGAGCTAATCTGTAATGCCTCTATAGCCAAAAAATGTCCTTATATGGTATACGCGCATTTGATCATATACTATAACATGTTAATTTGCGCAATATAAATTTAAATATTATTATTATAAAATTATTAACATATGTATCAGGTCCTCGTATTATATATTCTGTAAGCGTAACAAAGAGTGGGATAACCCACAACTAATGTCATACTAATATTGTTATTATGTAGAGTGTTAATTCAAGTAGACACTGGTAAACTACCTGTAAAGAGAGGTTTATCATTGTAGTTTGTATATAAATATTATAGAAAGTAATAAAGTTTCCATTATTATTATTATTAGTATACCCTGCCATTATATGCCAAATTTTATCATCAAAAGCACAATTTTGCTGATACTCAAGTTCCAAGATCACTAATTTTAGCTCATATCTTGGATTTCAAGATATTTACATCTTTCGGCTTTTCTTTAAACGATATAAGCCCAAGGCTTCTGTTTTTTAGGCTTCCTTGCCATGATCATAACAATCATTACACTGCGAATATTAGTAATAAAAGCTGTACTTAATATTTGCCTGTGACGTACGAAATATATACTTCACTGTTAAGCGTCGGCGGAACGAAGATGAGACTTGCAACGCTCGCTCGCATTTGACCGCCGCCAACTCCATAGAAATAATAGACATAGAATGCGTGCTCCTATCTCGCTTCAGTCAAAACTTTGTGTCCACAAAATGTCGCATTGAAAAGGGCATTTTTACTCGGTCCAGACTCCTGCGGTGACTCCAGACTCCTGGCCAAAATTCAAAATGGCGCATCCAAAAAAAGGGCACGCACGGTGAAAAAGTGGAGACATGATTCGTCATCAGCGCGCATTCTATGTCTATTATTTCTATGGCCAACTCGCATCGACTTTCGTGCACTCTCGTCAACTCTCATTGACTTTGAACTGTTTCAAATTTTAATGAGAGTTGAAAGAGTTTTCTCTATCGCGCTGTAATATCCAGTCATCAACTCTCATGCAATCCTTTGACCGGGCATATACGAGAGTTTAGAAAACTCTCATGCAAACTCTCGCTTTTCAACTCTCATTCACGTTTTACTCTGGCCTCACTGAGTTTTATTATATGGCAAGCATCACTTCCGGTGAAATGACGCACTGTGATTGGCTGAGAAGCACTTTCACCATTATTTTCCCGTAATGGATCGGCGGTCCATTACGTAAAAACAAATGCACGCATTTTAAAACAAACAAGCAAAATTATAATTTAATTTGTTAATACTGTAATAAGATATCTGGTTTGCGGAAAACGCCGCGTATATCTAATATTGCAAAGCTTTCGATAAGTAAAGCTTTCGATAAGGCAATTGCTAGATAGTATACTTCAAAATAAGGTTTCCGTTTTTATATCAATTTTTAAAATAAGTTAGGGTTAGGTTAGGGTTAGAATAGGGTTAGGGCGAGGGTTAGTATTAGGGTTAGGGTTTAGTTTTGTGTTAGGATAGTTTTCTCTACGTTATAAAGGCGGAAACCTTATTTTGAAGTATACTATCTAACGATCACCGTTTCGATAAGTGGCCGGGGACTCATAATGACCGGTGTTCGAAAGCCGATAAGTTTAACCCTAGGTTATATATATATACACATACATATGTAACTGTAAATTTACCATTACACACATAAAATACAATACTATAGATCAAGAGGGAAAGTCTAGCGGCAGTATGCGGCGTGCTGTCTTCACTGCGCAAAATTAACTTCCCTTGTCTTGCACGCGCGCGCGTTAATTATAGAACCATGTAACTCAAAGAGCAATTCCGCTCCGCGCGGAAAATTCCGCCTGGTGGAAAACGGCCTTCAGGTATGACGTGGCTGATGCGACACACGACGCGAAGGGACGTGTGAATTAAACAAGTCATATCTTATTAGCACTGATGAAGATTCGGGCTTACGCGGGTCGACATGCAGCTTAATGCAGTAATAAACATACAAGGCGTTTCCACAAACCAAAACGATATATTATTGGTTTTTGGCCATGCAAACATTCAAGGAACTTACATATAGGGCATTTTTATATGAGCATGGTATAGTATCGGTAAACATGGCGTCTTCTTCGAAATATTTGTTTAGGTCTATTAATGTATTTGGTCTATTTTCCAACCATATGCCCATTCAATACTATATTATTGATCAAAATGGGCAAAAAGGTCGATCCTGGTCAGGTGCATGGGATAGAGCCTTCGTATGGAAAAATTTATCCCACTTGAATGAGATCTCACCTAGCCAGGATCGTTTCTCATATGAACACAAAATTTTATATGAGGCATGCAGAACTCACTCAGGCGAGTTTCTCGGTATGTATATGGGCTCATATATCTAACATTTCTATGGAACAGACCCTCAAACTCATATGACATACCATAGGTGTGATGTGTGATTCGGTCGAAGCTATATCAGCATTACTTAGTTGACGTTTCCTAGAATCATTTGGACCATCTGTTGGATTCGTTGGCCCACTGGTTTCGTAAACTTTTGAACGAGTTTTCATGCTTGCTCGTGAGTTAGAGACACATTTAGAAGATCGACCATTCCCTGGAAATGCAGAATATCTTAAAGCAGTTTGTATAAACATTTTCATAGAAAGTAATTGCAAACTGATTTTCTCGAGCGTATTTTCTTAGAATCTTTCAAATGCGACTAAGCCCAAAATACGATTTTCGTATGTGTCATATCTTGTCTTTAATAGCAAAAAAACCCTCGTTTCATCACAAAGTTTCCGGAAATGACGTCATTTAATAGGTGAATTGCAAATGAGTTTTCCTTTGTTCTTTGCAGCGAAAATTCATCTGATGACGTCATATCCGGAGATTTAGACTACATTTACACTGTTATCGGAGAGCTTTCCGTAGCGACGTGAAAACACACCTATCCATATCTTTTAGGAGCGCTATTTTCGGAGGAATTATTGCAACGGAGAGCTACTGTTTCGCTCAGCTTCTGAAAGTTGTATATTCTGTATCGGATAGATGCTTCTTCGCATCGCTATACGGAAAGGAACGCTTTCCGGTATAGAGTAATATTGCAAATGTAGCCTCACAGTGTAATTAAAAGAGGGTCTTAATGGGGGTCTTTGGGTGTCAGTTGTCAGCTAAAATTTAAGCCAGTTGTCAGTTGTCAGTGTGATATATTGCAAGCTGTCAGTAGTCAGTAACTGCAAAATGCTAACTCATCATTTTTTCATCATTTCTCAGTTGTTAGTTGGGATATTTTGTCAGTTGTCAGTAAAAAATTCAGGCAAATGTCAGTAGTCAGTTAACCCCATTCAGACCCTCTTAAAAGTAGGCTCGTATTCCAGCCTATCCGAGCCTAAAGGCTGATTTCCACTGTTGCGTTTTTCGTACGCAC
>CACRXK020013738.1:0-13726 GCA_902702795.2 Paramuricea clavata
GAGAGACAGTTGTCAAGCTGTAACCAACTGAGCTACAGAGAGAAAGTTGTCGAGCTCTAATCAACTGAGCTACAGAGAGACAGTTGTCAAGCTGTAACCAACTGAGCTACAGAGAGACAGTTGTCAAGCTGTAACCAACTGAGCTACAGAGAGAAAGTTGTCGAGCTCTAATCAACTGAGCTACAGAGAGACAGTTGTCAAGCTGTAACCAACTGAGCTACAGAAAGACAGTTGTCAAGCTGTAACCAACTGAGCTACAGAGAGAAAGTTGTCGAGCTCTAATCAACTGAGCTACAGAGAGACAGTTGTCAAGCTGTAACCAGCTGAGCTACAGAGAGACAGTTGTCAAGCTGTAACCAACTGAGCTACAGAGAGACAGTTGTCAAGCTGTAATCAACTGAGCTACAGAGAGACAGTTGTCAAGCTGTAACCAACTGAGCTACAGAGAGACAGTTGTCGAGCTCTAATCAACTGAGCTACAGAGAGAAAGTTGTCGAGCTCTAATCAACTGAGCTACAGAGAGACAGTTGTCGAGCTCTAATCAACTGAGCTACAGAGAGAAAGTTGTCGAGCTCTAATCAACTGAGCTACAGAGAGAAAGTTGTCGAGCTCTAATCAACTGAGCTACAGAGAGAAAGTTGTCGAGCTCTAATCAACTGAGCTACAGAGAGAAAGTTGTCGAGCTCTAATCAACTGAGCTACAGAGAGAAAGTTGTCGAGCTCTAATCAACTGAGCTACAGAGAGAAAGTTGTCGAGCTCTAATCAACTGAGCTACAGAGAGAAAGTTGTCGAGCTCTAACCAACTGAGCTACAGAGAGAAAGTTGTCAAGCTCTAATCAACTGAGCTACAGAGAGAAAGTTGTCAAGCTCTAATCAACTGAGCTACAGAGAGAAAGTTGTCAAGCTCTAATCAACTGAGCTACAGAGAGAAAGTTGTCAAGCTCTAATCAACTGAGCTACAGAGAGAAAGTTGTCGAGCTCTAACCAACTGAGCTACAGAGAGAAAGTTGTCAAGCTCTAATCAACTGAGCTACAGAGAGAAAGTTGTCGAGCTCTAATCAACTGAGCTACAGAGAGAAAGTTGTCGAGCTCTAATCAACTGAGCTACAGAGAGAAAGTTGTCAAGCTCTAATCAACTGAGCTACAGAGAGAAAGTTGTCAAGCTCTAATCAACTGAGCTACAGAGAGAAAGTTGTCGAGCTCTAACCAACTGAGCTACAGAGAGAAAGTTGTCGAGCTCTAATCAACTGAGCTACAGAGAGAAAGTTGTCGAGCTCTAATCAACTGAGCTACAGAGAGACAGTTGTCGAGCTCTAATCAACTGAGCTACAGAGAGAAAGTTGTCGAGCTCTAACCACCTGAGCTACAGAGAGACAGTTGTCAAGCTCTAACCAACTGAGCTACAGAGAGACAGTTGTCGAGCTCTAACCAACTGAGCTACAGAGAGACAGTTGTCGAGCTCTAACCAACTGAGCTACAGAGAGACAGTTGTCGAGCTCTAACCAACTGAGCTACAGAGAGAAAGTTGTCAAGCTCTAATCAACTGAGCTACAGAGAAAAAGTTGTCAAGCTCTAATCAACTGAGCTACAGAGAGAAAGTTGTCGAGCTCTAACCAACTGAGCTACAGAGAGAAAGTTGTCGAGCTCTAACCAACTGAGCTACAGAGAGAAAGTTGTCGAGCTCTAATCAACTGAGCTACAGAGAGAAAGTTGTCGAGCTCTAACCAACTGAGCTACAGAGAGAAAGTTGTCAAGCTCTAATCAACTGAGCTACAGAGAGAAAGTTGTCAAGCTCTAATCAACTGAGCTACAGAGAGAAAGTTGTCGAGCTCTAATCAACTGAGCTACAGAGAGACAGTTGTCGAGCTCTAATCAACTGAGCTACAGAGAGAAAGTTGTCGAGCTCTAATCAACTGAGCTACAGAGAGAAAGTTGTCGAGCTCTAATCAACTGAGCTACAGAGAGAAAGTTGTCGAGCTCTAATCAACTGAGCTACAGAGAGACAGTTGTCAAGCTCTAATCAACTGAGCTACAGAGAGAAAGTTGTCGAGCTCTAATCAACTGAGCTGCAGAGAGAAAGTTGTCGAGCTCTAATCAACTGAGCTACAGAGAGACAGTTGCCGAGCTCTAACCAACTGAGCTACAGAGAGACAGTTGTCGAGCTCTAACCAACTGAGCTACAGAGAGACAGTTGTCGAGCTCTAACCAACTGCGCTACAGAGAGACAGTTGTCGAGCTCTAATCAACTGCGCTACAGAGAGACAGTTGTCGAGCTCTAACCAACTGAGCTACAGAGAGACAGTTGTCGAGCTCTAACCAACTGAGCTACAGAGAGACAGTTGTCGAGCTCTAACCAACTGAGCTACAGAGAGACAGTTGTCGAGCTCAAACCAACTGAGCTACAGAGAGACAGTTGTCGAGCTCTAACCAACTGATCTACAGAGAGACAGTTGTCAAGCTCTAACCAACTGAGCTACAGAGAGACAGTTGTCGAGCTCTAACCAACTGAGCTACAGAGAGACAGTTGTCGAGCTCTAACCAACTGAGCTACAGAGGCCAGTTGTCGAGCTCTAACCAACCGAGCTACAGAGAGACAGTTGTCGAGCTCTAACCAACTGAGCTACAGAGAGACAGTTGTCGAGCTCTAACCAACTGAGCTACAGAGAGATAGTTGTCAAGCTCTAACCAACTGAGCTACAGAGAGACAGTTGTCGAGCTCTAACCAACTGAGCTACAGAGAGATAGTTGTCGAGCTCTAACCAACTGAGCTACAGAGAGACAGTTGTCGAGCTCTAACCAACTGAGCTACAGAGAGACAGTTGTAGAGCTCTAACCAACTGAGCTACAGAGAGACAGTTGTCGAGCTCTAACCAACTGAGCTACAGAGAGATAGTTGTCGAGCTCTAACCAACTGAGCTACAGAGAGATAGTTGTCGAGCTCTAACCAACTGAGCTACAGAGAGACAGTTGTCGAGCTCTAACCAACTGAGCTACAGGGAGATAGTTGTCAAGCTCTAACCAACTGAGCTACAGAGAGACGGTTGTCGAGCTCTAACCAACTGAGCTACAGAGAGACAGTTGTCGAGCTCTAACCAACTGAGCTACAGAGATACAGTTGTCGAGCTCTAACCACAGGTTCATCTATAAACATGACCCTCTTGTCATGAGATACAATACTCCTCTAAATGCTGTGTTAAATCCTGCTTGCTCATGTACACACCAAAATCCAGCATTGTCATGTGCATGCTCATATGTATATATATACTAAAATTCGGTATGCTCATGAGTATGCTCAATGAAGAACCGTTTAGAATTGATGAAGCTATCCAGTATAAATAAAGTTAGTTTGGTATTCCATACCTGATATTGGTAAGCATTGCAATTTGACTGTACTTTGACCAGCGGTGTTGATTAAATCGTGCGTCCACCATTTGTGACATGACGAAGCCCGAGTTCTGTCCGAAGTCGCGATCATCAACGCCGAACCTAAGTCGATAGATATCGTTAACACCGTTTACAGACGAGGTACTTGGTGGACATATATCTACTGGGAGAACTGAAGTTCTGCTGTTGGCATACTGAGCTAGTCCTTGTTATTCTTTACATATTAACTTTACAACCTTTTATGCATGAACAAATAATTATTAAATTTACGAATATACACATAGATGAAGGAATAAGGTTGAAGGTATAGTTAACAGGACCAGAATCCCATATTAAGACCAACCCAACAAAGACAACACTAGTTATGACATATTTAGGGACACAAACACACATTATTAACACACTGATATTTTGAACAAATGTGAACATGAAAGTTCATGAAATGAAACTTTAAGAGGAACAAGTTGGGTTGTAGGAGCGACACTTGGAACCCTAAGTCTTCCAAGTGCGCATTCAAGTTTTAGAAGTGGAACTTACGAATGCGCTAGTTCGTGTGCGACCAGGAACGAGGCTGTAAATCCATGATCATACACCATTGAACAACTTGTGTAATGACTGCACATTCCTCGCGTGTTCGCGTAACCTAGGAGACAGAATCTTAGGATGTTGCTACCATACGAGTCTGCAGGTCACACACGTAAAAATCTCACAACTTGTTAACAAGATGTGTTCGCAACAGGCTTGTAGCAAGCTTGTCACCAAGTTGTAACAATGCTGTTATTTCATCAAGTTGCTACAATGTTGCCACTCATAACTTGTTGACAAGTTGTTGAATTGCAGGACGATAACAAGTTGTTGGAACAACTTGTAACAAGTCTGTTTGGCGCAACAACCTTGTAGCAAGTTGTCAACATGCCGTTGAGAACTTGTCAACAAGCTGGGAACAAGCAGTGCGAACACATCCTGTTGACAAGTTGTTGGAACAGCATTGCTACAAGTCTGCTGCAGGTTTATTACAATTGTGCGTTTTTACGTGTGCAGCAAACACTACAGGTTTTCTCCGAAATCCTTGTGCATGTAGTACCACAGAATTGTTAAAACAATCCAACATAAATCAAGTTAGTTCATTCAACATTAGACATTACATTTGAAACATCCATACCTCCCATTCCAAAATCATTCCTAGAAAAATAACATTGGAAATGACAGTATAAGTTTAATTAAGTTTCCATAATACGTTGTTATATTAATGAAGGCATTTGAAAATTTCTTGCCTTGTTAGAAACAATTTGTGATCATATTTCCTAGATCCACCGTTCCCAATTTTGTTCATGTAATTACACACTTTTCTCAAATTATTTTCTCTCTCGTCTGGATCCAGTCTCACATCGCTCTAGGAAATGATGACGAGAGTGTTGGTTGGATTGTACATGATGGCTTATTGCTAATATCTTTCATTCTGTTCAGAATTTTCCCTCAGTCGTATGTGAGAAGCATGGCTGGATTTTGAAGGAAGTGTGGGGAGGCGCATCTCCCCTGAGATTGTTCTGCACCTCCTCTGAAATTTTTTGAAACTCTTTTGAAAAGGCATGCACCTCCCCTTGAAAAGAACATAAATACACTGATGCATATGTACAGGTCATGCATACGTCACGTCGTTGACTTACGTTCTATAGGTGCCGTGAACTAGACCTCTGCACCTCCCTTAATCCCCACCTCCGTCGCCACTTCTACCAAGATCCGGTCTTGGTGAGAAGAGTGCTTCCAGTTTGACTCTACCAAACACCACAGGTTTTCTTCGGAGACTTTAGTTTTCTGTTCTCCGATTGATCAGAAGAAATTTACACAATATATTTTCAATAGTACAGTGGTTATAGGTTTATAAATCTTTCACCTTCTGTGACCAGGGTTTCACTCACCAGATCTCTGCGCAACAAAACCAACTTGGCAAGAACTAAATGTATTTTGAGTCCATATTTAGTTATGTCTGAGTGCTGAAGAATTGCTGATGCCTAAAAATTTTGAAAGGAATCAACTGAATATTATTTAGAAAAATTTTTGATATACAGGATAATGAAAAGAACTGCGGTTGTAACACTGGATCAATAAGCGATGATTCTTACTGGACTTCCAGGGAGAACAGTTTAGAACTGGTAGAACTATCCAGTATAAATAAAGTTAGTTTTCACTCACCAATTTTAAATACGTTAGAACATATCTCTTCACTTCCTCATCATTTCTGTGTCTTCCAATGACAGCTTTATCCACGACAACCATCATCTCAACGTAGCGATCACCAATATCTGTATTTCTTTGGCCTGGAATTAAAATTTGAAAAAATTCAGGCGTAACTAAACCTTCGGTCTCTATCATATCTAAACTGCTAGATAAAATTCATCCCTTATTAATCCAGTGTTACTAGAGGAGGAAACCTAAACTAAACTAACTTTATTTATACTTGATAGTTCTATCAGTTCTAAACTGTTCTTTCTAGATCCAGGTTCAGTAAGGATCATCTCTTATTGATCCAGTGTCACTACAGGAGGAAACCTAAACTAAACTAACTTTATTTATACTAGATAACTCTATCAGTTCTAAACTGTTCTTCCTAGAGGTCCAGTAAGGATCATCTCTTATTGATCCAGTGTTACTACAGGAGAAAACCTAAACTAATTAACTTTACTTATACTGGATAGCTCTATCAGTTCCAAACTGTTCTCCCTAGAGGTCCAGTAAGGGCCATCCAATGTTACCATAGAAAACCTGTGATGTTTGGTGGAAACTACTGTAGAAGCTGTCCTAAGAATGTAACCGAAGAATCAAACAAACATCGGTCACAGACACGTGAAAAACATGTGCACTGACCTCTGTACAACTAACCCCCCTATGTGATCGCATAATAGCACTGTGAACTATTCCTACCTATATTTTTTATAATAACAACAGATCTTGTGGCTTCTGTGTTTCCTTTCTGAAGGACTCCTCGTTTATCATTCATCAACAAACTTCTACGAAAGATGTCTTTTGCCGTCCACTCGTGATTGTCGTATGTATTAAGTCCAATCGTTTGTCCTGCTGTAAGGCTTGTGTAATATCTCGCTGGATCTTTCTTGTTCACATCTCGCCAGTACAACTAAACAAAAGGTTTCTTATGCAGACATACGTCGCTACTGTGGTTGAAGTAAAGGAATGTAATCCCTGAACAAATTACATTCACAACCCAACCTTTCAACACTCCAGTCTAGTGGGTTCATGCAACCAGGTATAATATCAGACATGTTTCGCTACTCTGGTTTAAGTAAATGAATGTAATCCCTGAACAAATTACATCCACGATCCAACGTTTCAACGCTCCATTCTAGTGTATAATATCAGACATGTTTCGCTAGAGAGCACAGTCAACTTTATCGACATGTGAATATGTATTATTGAAAAGCTGCTTAAAATTTACAAAAAGCGGTTTTTAACAGCGCTGAAAACTTAATGTTAATGCACTTATTCAGGTAAAACGTCCTAGTATAAACTTTACTGTAAGTTTTTTTCTTATTAAAACAACATGCCCGCTCCCAAAACTGGTCTCGCGAGAGAACACGAGGCGTTCATTCCCAAACACGCGTGTCTGGGGATCAGATTTGACTTCAAGAAAAAGATCGGGAGTTTATCTGAAGGTAGCGTTCCAGTTATCCCATTGCTTTATCCTGGTCATTCGTCGTGCAATATTCACAGCAGGAGGGATATTTCAACGTTAATTGTTATTCAATTTAATTATTATTCCTACGAAGGAAATTTTATAATTCAATATCATTAATTGTTATTCGTATGAAACGTGTTTCAAGTGTTTGAAATCTAATTTAGTAATTACGTAATTGCTGGCACTATGAAATCTTTCAACGATAAAATATATATTTTCATATTCACATTTCTTAATAACAACGAATTCGTTTCTTTTACACCTGTTTCATATCCATTGACCCTTTTAAACCTTGCATTTTGCCGACAAAACATCTGCAAACCATGGCTTCAACAGTACGTAGATAATTGTATGGTAGTTGCATGATTGTATTGCATTGATTCAACTCATTTGGCGGCTTCTTTAAGTGTGGTCACTGCGGTTTTGAAAATTTTCGAAAATTAGCATAAAAAGCGAAATCAACAATTGAAGCTCCCAAGGTGCTCATATTCATACGATTAATGTCTGTCTTTAATAGATTTGACCGCAAAAGTTTTCTCCGGGTGCTCTGGATTTTCTCCCACAGGGCAAATTGACAGGGTGGGTTAGGATAAACACAGTTAAGAAAGTAGTATCGCAGTTGTTGTGAAAGACGAAATAGTCTAGACTAAGTATGTATGTAATTATAGGTAACAATTGAAGTACATTTGACCTTATCCATATGTGAATTTGCACTGTAGAAATGTTGGTTAAGTGTAAATGTATTGATACTTGTTTGTCACCAAATACAAAGACGACAGTAATATACGTCTCCTGATCAAGTGATCTTTTGGAAGGTTTAGGATGGGATAATCTACATGTTAGGCGGGCTAAGTCGAAGAGTATCCTAATGTATAAAATCCTTATAGAGGCCATAATTTACGAAATCAGGAAACGGATCTAGCACTTCCAAAACCAAAAACTAATTTTTTGAAGAGAAGCTTTAAATATAGCGCATCAATGCTGTGGAATAATCTTCCATTAGATGCAAAAAGAGCGACTTCGCTCAGTCAATTTAAGCGTAGTATTGCGGAGCTGTCCTTTTAGAACCATGTTGACTTAATTATAGTTAACTCTCTTTACTTACTTTATTTTTCTTTGTTGTTTGGGGAGGAGGGGAGGTTGGGGGTCTATATAATATTCTATATATTTTACTATTTTATATATCACGCCCCTCCTGTAAATCAGCTTTCAGTTGTGCAAGGCTAGCGTGTTTTCATTTTAAATAAAATTGATTGATGATGATGATGATGATGATGATGATGATGAGATAACTGTCTTTCCGAGTTCCCCACACTTCCCCTGTCCCACTTCATGAAATCCAACTATATAATGTGTTAAGTGCACTGACTTCACATAGATATAAATTGTGTGAAATTGAATATGTGTGTCTTGAGTCTGAAAGCAACACGTCGTAATTCGTATGAATACGTTCTCATCCTCTAGAAACCAACAAAAACAATAATTCTTGCAAGTGTATGTACACGGAAGCGCATTTATCGGAAACTCATCGGAACACTTAATTAAAAGGAGTTGGCCTTAATTACTAGAAACGTGACTTTTAATGCGTGAACTTTGCACATTTCTCAGAAATACGTTTGTGCACTTGGCCTTTGACTGAAACACGGGTTTCTCACGCACATGCAACGAGATTTTTATTGACCGGTTTGTTTACCTTGGCCGTCTTCCCACTTCTGTTGTCGAGAAAAATATAACTATTTTTTCCGCTATCCGATCTTTTCTTTCTTGAATGAACTTCTTTCTCAAACAACGGCGAGTCTAAACAAATAGATTTATGTTGTCATGCTTAAGTTGTTACTCTTGAAAGTATCGGCAGTTTTATTGTAACAGGTTAATACGTAGGTTTCATCTTCTTTCAAAATGTACTACTTCAATATAGTTACATGAACTTGCGGTCAGAGCTCGACAACTGTCTCTCTGTAGTTCAGTTGGTTAGAGCTTGACAACTGTCTCTCTGTAGCTCAGTTGGTTAGAGCTCGACAACTGTCTCTCTTTAGCTCAGTTGGTTAGAGCTTGACAACTGTCTCTCTGTAGCTCAGTAACTTCTTTCTCAAACAACGGCGAGTCTAAACAAATAGATTTATGTTGTCATGCTTAAGTTGTTACTCTTGAAAGTATCGGCAGTTTTATTGTAACAGGTTAATACGTAGGTTTCATCTTCTTTCAAAATGTACTACTTCAATATAGTTACATGAACTTGCGGTCAGAGCTCGACAACTGTCTCTCTGTAGTTCAGTTGGTTAGAGCTTGACAACTGTCTCTCTGTAGCTCAGTTGGTTAGAGCTCGACAACTGTCTCTCTTTAGCTCAGTTGGTTAGAGCTCGACAACTGTCTCTCTGTAGCTCAGTTGGTTAGAGCTTGACAACTGTCTCTCTATAGCTCAGTTGGTTAGAGCTCGACAACTGTCTCTCTGTAGCTCAGTTGGTTAGAGCTCGACAACTGTCTCTCTGTAGCTCAGTTGGTTAGAGCTCGACAACTGTCTCTCTTTAGCTCAGTTGGTTAGAGCTCGACAACTGTCTCTCTGTAGCTCAGTTGGTTAGAGCTCGACAACTGTCTCTCTGTAGCTCAGTTGGTTAGAACTTGACAACTGTCTCTCTGTAGCTCAGTTGGTTAGAGCTTGACAACTGTCTCTCTGTAGCTCAGGTGGTTAGAGCTCGACAACTGTCTCTCTGTAGCTCAGTTGGTTAGAGCTCGACAACTGTCTCTCTGTAGCTCAGTTGGTTAGAGCTCGACAACTGTCTCTCTGTAGCTCAGTTGGTTAGAGCTCGACAACTGTCTCTCTGTAGCTCAGTTGGTTAGAGCACTGCACCGGGATCGCTGGGCCGCAGGTTCGATTCCTGCCAGAGGGCCTATAGTTGCATTTTTGGCATCTGTTCCTGGTTATGTCTAAACTTGAATATAATTCCATCTACAAAAATCCTTCGTACGTTAATTCTATATTGAGCGAGATGGCCAAAAAATCTCGATATATACGTTATTTCACGTCAAAAATCATTTTCCAAAAATACATCAGCCTATGTTGCGTCCTGGTGACTATCGTCCTAGCCCTGGGCGTGATCATAGAAGAATCAACAAACGCTGCATTGATACATGGCTATTTGAAGGAAGATTCATACTGCGAGAAAGAAGCAGTCTCCTCTTATCGCAAGAAAGATTGTTACAAGCTCAAAAACGCGAATCCCTGGTATTATATCTTGCTGTACGCAACTGATCTTGTGTTGGCGCTCTGTTCCTTCGTGATGTTGCTACTGTTTGCGGACTGGATTTTGTTTGTTGCACTGGTAAGATTAACAAACTGTACTGTTTATTGCACTATTGGCCCAACGATATAATTTTGAACGCTGTGCCAGTTCGAAACGTCGAAGTTCTCCTTGTATTTTTCAGGTAGTTGTATCCCTATATCAATCCGAAGCTTTGGTTTCTTTCCAAATGGCTTCGTTTTTATTTCCTCATGTTCGTATACAGTATAGGGCTTTTCATAATTTCATTTGTGTGAAATGATGACGCATTAATTTGTATTTATGCATATGATACATAACTGAATTCGCTGGAGGAGGTATGCAGTCTCCAAGTGTCCTTTATAGTTTAATTTATAAAAACAAATTGTTATTATGGCCTCTCTATCTTCCCACTGGAATTTTTTTCAAAATCCATGGAACTTAGTTGAAAATAGTATCGAAATCCAATTTTCATACTGATGACAATTTTCATACTATGGTATAAGTATGGAAAAAATGGACGACTTGCGCTTTAGAAAAAATTTTAATCTGGGAATAACAAAGGATATTTTCGGAAAAAGTTATCCAAATTAGAAAAACTCCAAAGTTTGGTGGCGAAATGCTGTAAAATACGGAAAATATAGCATTTCACAAATATAACATTTCTATTACGTGCGGAAATTGGTAACTAATTTAGTTACCAATTCACGCACGTAATACAAAAGTATACAAATTTGCCAACTTTGAAGGGCTATATTTTCCGTATTTTACAACATTTCGCAACCAAACTTTGTAATATTACTAATTCCAAGACGCTCTTTCTAGCTGCGGTGATAGATTTCGTTGTTCTTACTTAGATTAAAATTTAGTCTAAAGCGCAAGTCGTCCATTCCCGAGTATGAATTTCACTATTTTTTTCCAGTGTGTAATGTTGAACAGTACCTATTTTACGTAACATTTTCAGAAAACGCAACTTAACGACCTAGTGGCACAGGAAGTCCCTCCACCGTACCAGCAAACGTCGAATACTCAACCAGGAAATCACAACGAAATATCAATGTATCCATAAATGCTCATGCAGCTCAACTGAAAACTCTTGAGTGTGGATGCGAGAATTTTCATTGGCAATTTATAATTTAATTACATGCATGTATGTGTTTGCTTCTGGACGTAATACCACAGAATAGAGACTTTACAGAAGGCCGACTCAACTGATGCCATGATGCGTCATCAAAATGCACTTGCCATGTTCCTAGCTAGTGTGCGTACGAAAGGTATTCACTCCCCTGAACATCCACCATTTTGAGGGGTTTTTTCAGCAGGGTGCATGAATGCCTGTCCTAAACGCACGAGCTAGGAACATGGCGACGTAACGGTTAGGCCAAAATCATGAAGTCGACCTTCTGTAAGGTCTCTATTCTGTGGTAATACGCTACACGCGTGTTTCATATATAATAGCACGGTTGTCCTGTATTTTTATGTTCTCCTTTTACTCTATTGTGAATTTAACGTTTAAAATTAAAAGAACTTACTTAAACGCTTTCAGCAGCATACCCTGTTGCCTGTTGGCTATTCTCTTTTACATTCGTAGTTTATAAACTTGCGACTGTTGTGCGGGCATTTTGTTTATTTATGTACGTAGCCGGCCGGGGAGGGCAACAAATTTTCACTGGTTGCCCGGCGGAAAACATTGCATTTCTAAAGCCACGTGACCGCAAATCAGCCAATCACGTTTAGTGTTCATCCTAGCTGTATAACAATACGTTTGGAGGCGGAAAATCGACAGGCATCCAAACCGACTATCTATACTGAGTAGTACTGATGAGATCTTAGAGACGTTTCACAAAAGAAGGGAACCTCGTGTTCAGAAACTAGTAAAAAATTGTATTGATAAAGAGTTCCAAGCTAGGTATGTCTGGATATTTTGAATTTTAAAGGACATAAAGACATTCATAATTATAATATAGCATCTGTAAATTCTGAACGCTGATTGGCTGATTCTAAGAGTCGTGTTGATATACAATGTCAACACGGAAAATTTCTTTCTTCTTTGGTGCTTTATTATAAAAAAAATACAAAACATTTTTCCGTATTGATATACAGTTATATCAACACTCGTGGAAATTTGGAAAACTCGAAATTGTGTTTCTCGTTTCCACTCGTGTTGATACAACTGTATATCAACACGGAAATTGTTTTATATTTGTTAAATATATCACCAGATACAGTCAGAATATAGTCCCAGAAAAGGTCAAGCAAACTGAAACTGGAATGCTCGAAGCGCTCATTTTATTATAAAGGAGCAAACTAAAGATTTTTAATATGAGTCAGTATTAACATTTCTATGAAACACTAAATGGATATTTTCAAAATGTATAGTGGCAAATAGTTAATATGTATATAGTATATACCTATATGTACTTTGTTTGCATATATATTTTTGTATTCTATTCGACAGGCCCCTCATTGATAGCAGTTTCCAATAACTGCATGTACAAGCCATGAAGAGGTTAAATATGTTCGAATTATTATTATTTTATCGCGCGAAAGATTGCATGGGCTGAGTGGACTCTGCATGGAGAAACCATAGCACGTCAAACTATATAGCGCCTCGCTGATCATATAAGGCACATGCATTATATGTCGCTTTAGCAATTTTGTTTCCTCTTTTTCCATATCGCTGACACAATTTAGACAGGGTTTGTGCTCCATGTCGCCATTTCATTTTCTATATGTCGCCATTTCAGGGCCTTTCAATGCCGCCTGTCAGAATTTACGCTAATAAGGCTACATATAGGGACTCGCGGCAGCAGCAAATAACGGAAGATAGGGAAACATTTCAAAGATTGACTGCTGTACGTTGATTGGTTAAAACAAAGTCAAAGGTTAAAACCACTTATTTATTAATAAGTCTCAAATGCATATTGTATCCGCAGACACACTACAGCACACTTACTGGCAAATTGAGAAAACATTAGACCGAGTCATAGAAGGAAATTGAGTATGGCTACCTACCTTCGAACAAGGCTGCATTTTCTTATCGGTCTGGCGGGCTTCTTGGTGTTTTGTTTTGGTATTTTCATCTTGGCATCAGCCCTGAAGATAAGAAATATCCATATCATTTTCTATATCTCGCCATTTCAGGACAATGCTGCCTGCTAGAATTTACGCTAATAGGGCTACATATGGGGACTCCATCGGCAGCAGCAAATAACGGAGGAAAAGGGAAACATTTCATAGATTGACTGCTGTACATAGCCCGCGTGCAGGCCCAAAGGAACTGATAGTGGGCCTGCAAGCAAGGCCCGGTATTTTGTAAAACGCCCCTTTTCATAACACGCCCCATTCGCGCGTCAATTGTCAAAAAAGAACCAATGACAGCACCCAAATATT
>CACRXK020013739.1:1574-13723 GCA_902702795.2 Paramuricea clavata
ACTCTCTCTGGTATTTTTGCATTTTTCTATCCCTATGACTGCAATTCCCTGCATTTTCTGAAACAGATTTTTGGATATACAGCATTACATTATGCTGTAGATAGACTGAACCTTCAGTTATGCACTTGCATAGTATGTTTATGCAGGGGTCATCCTAAGAAAATTTTAGAACTGCCCATTTCGACAAGAACAGAGGTATAGTGAACACAGGCTAACTATGTGGCAGACAAGGTTCATGCATTAATCACTGCGCCAGAAACTCCCCTTCAATGAGACATTTTTGCCATGGCGTATTGGATACCTCAATAGCTAGGAGGGTCCTGGGGCAATGCTCCCTTGGAAAATTTTGAATTTTAAAAGTTCAGAATGGTCATTTTATGCATTTTCAGAGTAAAAGCTGGATTTATTTTTGCCTTAAATATCTGTATGGGTGCTTAAGGTAATTCCGCAGTTTTGCATTGCGCACTTTTACTGCGCACATCGTATAACTTATAATTTCATCCATTATACGTACTGTTTACTGAAAAAATCATAATTTTATGACAATTTTATGTTACTTCAAAACATCTTTGGTTACATTCGTGCAAAGAATTACGTTAAAATCAATGTTTTCAAAAAAGGCATACAAAAGTGTAGCTAGGGTCCCTGTGTCTGAAGTGTATATATATTTACTTGTATTTCACGTTTTAATGCCACAATTCCCTAAAAAGATCGGTGACCCCCGTTTTTTAACTGATAATTTATTTCTTTAATGCATTTTACACTTCATATCCGAAATTGAAAGAAAAATCATTTCTGGATCTTGAAAAAAAATCCTTTATCAATGCATGTTCTCAAAGAAAAATATGTAAAGAAATGTGGAAAAGACATTTATGGATCAGAATTTGACACTTTAGTAGTTTCATTTTGCTCAAAACACAATATTTTTTCACAAATGATTACAAGATAGATTTACTAAAGCCAAATCCTCGCTAAATACCGGGCTGTTGTGGTTTTGCTTTTACGCGTCAAGATGGCGCCATATTGGGGTAAAGGTGGTATATTGTGATTGTCATATCTTCTTAACGAGTTCGGTGACCCCGACTTTTTTGTGCGATTTTACTTTAAATATATCATAAACTCCATCCCTGGGAAGTTTCAGCAAATTCTCATTTCGGGAACAATTACTGCGGAATTACCTTAATGTATAATTAATTTTCATATAAAGCTCAAAAACTGGATTTTAGAACTGCCCATTTTAAGTTTTAGAATTACCCATTTTACATTTAGAACTACCCATTTTGGAAAATGGGAGGCCTTAGGATGACCCCTGTGTTTATGTAAATACCACAACTTGGTCACTCAGGGAACCAGCTTGATAAACTTAGAGGGCCTGATCGACTCCCAGGAAGCGCCACCATGCTCTGTAGATGCTGCGCAGTACAGCAGCCTCTGAAACATAGATATCTGTGCTCTGAAAGCACAATGCAGCATAACCACTGATGTTTTGCAATTTCAAATAAATTTGCATGTGTTTTGTGCAACTTTTAGTCATCAAAGAGTTTTTCCTCTGGTGAGAAACGTTTTATTGCTGCAATCAAGATATAATTTAAACGTTTTATATTTATCCCAATCCCGACCGAAGAACAACTTTGGCGTTTGGAAAAACATTATCTTGCCTTTTTCGCTTTTAGTATGCATGCAGGAATATAGAAATGACGTTTTATTGAAATGTATTAACGTTTCGTCTTTAGCTCAGGACATCTTCAGAGTAATTAATATAGTATGACAGTTAGAAAAGGTTTGTGAATAAATTACTATTTACAATATATTTAAAAACAGTACACTTGTGTGAATGTGGGGAACACGTTGTAGAAATCTACACTTTTACAAACCACGAGTCACAAATTTGTACGTTTTTAAGATAGTTTTTTACACCCAACACCAACAAATACAAAGTAATTAAAAAATCCCAACCCCAATCACTACGACTATAGCACCTAAAAAAATCACGTGATATGTCACCTACGTCACCACCCCCTAATCTGCATAGTTTCCGACATGAAAAAAGTCAACACTCCATTCCCTATCTTGCATGCAGGTACCCTAGTTTGACACATAAATTATATTCAATCTAAATACAATGTATGTCAAAGAAACATCTCTTTAGTCTGTACTTACCTGACGTGTGCTTGCAGCAGAGCTCTGACTTGTTGTTGGGCAAACTTTTGGTGTAGAAGTTGCAGGCACAGTGATATCGCTAACTAGAGATAAAAGGACATGGCTAGCACAGGTGCTTTATATATCTCATCCAACGGGGTTTCGTATAGCCTTCGTCAATAACTCGATATTGGGCAATATAGGGAATTACACCGGGCCTTGATCACATTTTGGTGCAATAATTATAAAAATAGGTACGCACTGCGTACATTTCCTAGTAACAAAGTTGACTCAGGAACTCCTCGTATCTACAACATGCTCATCAACTACCGGTAACTGGATAAAGAAATTACTACTTTGTTGAAGAGTTTTTGCAGATGGAAATTTTGAATGAAATCTATAGCAATATTTCAGAGCTGGTGAAAAGCGGTCTATAACCTATATGTTTCTGACAATCAAGTCAAAGTCAAAAGTCAAAGAATTGTCAAATGTTCGAATTTCCGAAGTGGACATCCCGTTAACATCCCTTGTTGAGCTGACCGAGCCGCAAAAATCGCAAAGCTTGTACACAGCAAAAAACGCCCAGCCTGTAACAATATTGATGAAAACAAGCTTGAACAATATTTTGCTGCCCATATTGTTCCTGGTTGTTAACAATATTGTTCAGCATTGTTCAGCTCAATGCTGAACAATATTGTTAACAACCAGGAACAATATAGGCAGCAAAATATTGTCCAGGCCTGGTTTCAACAACATTATTACAGGCTGGGCGTTTTCTGCGGTGTAATTATAATAGCCCTGGTAGTGGACAAGTACAGTACACGTCTTGATTAAAGACATTGCAGTCAATATCGGACAACCTAAATAACTTCTTTACGAGACGAATTATCGCACAACACACGAAACCCTACGAGCTTATGCACGAAACACTTCTAGACAATCTGTTTAACATAAACTTTGTTTACAGGCTTACGATAGACACAAGTATATCCGGAACAAGCTTTCGTTGGTAGGGTTACAAATACCCGAAAAATATAAGGAGAATAACTCCAGACGAAGGGCCTTCACTCGAAACGTCGAAATTCTCCTTAGATTTTTCAGGTAGTTGCATCTCTACCAACGAAAGCTTGTTCATATTATTGCCACTACCTACACTGACAGTACAAGTATATCCTGTCCGTCTACACGATACGACTAGTCGTATACGATTCTTATTCTGGCGTATGCACTCGACGAGTAAATGCGTGTAAAGTTGTCACATTTCAAATTTGGCCATGAACAGGAATAGTGGCGTCAGCAATCGTTTTCGTACGCCTGGGACCGGTTGTATAAAACTCTTAATCACTTTTTTAATCACTATTTTGTAGTTAAATAGTGATTAACTCTCAAATACGCGCTTCTTATTGGATGACGTTTGCACTTAATTATAGTTAACTTTAATCACTTTTTTATACAACCCGCCCCAGAATGACAATCGGTATACGACCAGTAGCTATATACGACTAGTCGTATCGTGTAAATGGGCCTGCTGTATGGCACATCGCTTTTCTTGCGCCCGTCATTTTATACTACACCACATTCACGCAGTATTTCGTGTTGTTTGGAGGCAAACACAATTATATACGCTTTACGTTTATCGTTCATTTGATAAGTAGTCGAACGCCTGATAAGTAGTTTTAATGCGAGACAGCAAATTCCGGCAGGAACGATCTGTTGAATACGGATTACAAAGAGATATGAACCGGAAGAACAGAAACTCACACAACATTGAAATAAATCCCATGTATTTAATTTGACAAGACAATGCGACGTTGTACGCAAAGAAGACGCGCTACAGACATTTTAACCATCAGGGATCTGATCATTAGGATAAACTGACGTCTTAGACGAATTTAATTTATCAGTCCAATTTATTCGACTTTATTCGACGAAACAGGTCTCAATTTTCAGCTCTGTTATACTTATCAGAAACTAATGTGTTCAAAATAATACTTACTTGTGGTGTTGCAATCGGGATCTCCAAAACTTATAATGACATCTTGTAATTTTCCCTATATAGGTATTAAATAAGTATGTAAATAGGTATAAGATGCGCAGCTATAAGCATCGGATATTGGCCACGATATTGCTTCGCTGGCTTATGTTATTGAAGGGTCTGCTCCGTACTCGGCTTCAAAATTAACTTAAGGCCTGCATTAGACGGGTTTAGTACATATTCACTGAAACGTGATTCAAAGCGATGCAAGAAGGTCATTCATACGGGCGACAATAAATTGCACGACTTAATTTGGACCTGCTTATTTATAGGCCGCAACTTATTTTCGCTCGTGTAAATGGTCCTATTGTCACCAGTTGTGAAACGCCTTTGCTGAAAATGCGTAGCTCACAAAAAGTACCTTACATTTTATGAGCGATGTTTTCAATAGGAAAATCGTTATGTTTGTGTTAACATTTGATTAAACGCCTCCCCCCTCCTACCCTCGACCTCAGGAACCCACTCCCGACTCCGTTGCGATTTAATTATCCATTAATTAAAGTAAAGAGTATTCGCTGTCACGCTGGCTTCATGTACCTGTACACCCCCGGAATACCTGAATCGTGACAAGTTCAGATGAGACAAAAGTAAAACATTTTTGAGCAAACATTTTGAGCAAGCATTTTTGAGCATTTTTGCAGGAATTAAAATTAAAAGTTGTATACAAAATGTTAATTATATCATTACAGCAAAGCGATATATAACACTTTCCAACCATTAAAATTAATTACAAATTTATATCTAAAATGTTTTTGTAATATGCACAATAGAAAATTAATCAAAGTGACAAAAGGCAAGATTCCTCTCCTTGGGTGAGTGACCAGCAAACTACGCTCTACTGGGCTAAGATGAAGTATTGTCTCCATGACCCCACGATAAGACCTGGACTGTTCTAAGGAGTAAGGACACACATTCCTTCAAAGTCTACATGTCCGGCCCGAGCCATAGTCACTATGTTGGATAACCTCCTTTACTGATTTAGGACTGCTAGGTAACAGTATAAACTCAGTTTTAGATGCATTGCAGTGCGCACTATATGCATGCAGGGTTTATAAAAAAACCTGCACAGTTCGAAAATCCGCTAAACTGCAAATTTCGTAAAATTTGTGAAAGGTTTATGCGAGTATGGATATAGTTTGGGGTCTGCGCACAAAAATGGGGAGCTTAAACGCAATTATTTGAATTCATAGGGTGCAAATTTAGAAGATGGTTTATGAATTATCAAAGTATCAGACAGTTTGATGTACAATAAGTCCAACCTGATGTACAAGACCCCTAAAACTCCGACTTTTTGCCGTATTTGCCGTTCACGCACAATTTATCAGACGCATGACTGATTTTATGCATGATTGATCTCTTTACAAAAAGTTTAAAACTTACTGTATGCGTGAAAGGCTACTATGGCGAAAAAGTCCAGGTTTTAGAGGTCGCCCGTCAGATAGCCCGCGTGCAGGCCCAAGGGAAGAATAGTGAGCCTGCAAGCAAGGCCCGGTATTTTGTACTTTCCGCGTTCGCCCACGAACGCGGCATTCTGATTGGCTGTTTGCTGTTGGATTCTATAATTAGATCACTGATTCATCACAAAGGCTCTCGATAAGCTTAAAATTCGAAAATTGATCACATTTTTCGATTAAAAATGGAACAAGAACAGACTGTTTATTGTTTGCTTGAAGAAAGAGATGTTTTTGCCGTTATGCCAATGGGGATTGCTTGTCGTGAAGTGTTGGAATATAGCAACATTTAATACGACTGCCGGGGTAAACTACAGGGTGTATAAAAAAAAACTGAACAGATTTGAAATTGCTCTCAATTTCGCAAACCACCTATTTGTATCCGTTTTTTATATATATAGCTTCTTTGGGTATTTATAATGTAGAATAATGGAAAAAATTTCTTGAACTTAAATTTTGTGAACCAGGGGTGTGTGTCTTTTCCAACAAACTAAAAATGGCTCGCGCACAAATTTTAAAAGTTGTAATCTATCATATTTTAAGTTAATAAATAGACAATTTGTCGGGTTTTTAATTACTGTACAAAATTTCAGACAATTTGGTTTAGTTTAAGCCCTTTAACTATTCACGCAAAGTTACATTTTTCCTAAAAATCAGCTTTTCGCATGCTTAATTATGCATTTGCCTAATTTGCATATGTCAGCAATATGCAAATTAGGTGAAGGCATTAATTAAGCATGCGAAAAGCTGATTTTTTTTAATAAAATAAATAGTTAAAGGGCTTAAACTGAACCAAATTGTCTGAAATTTTGTACAGTAATTAAAACCTCGACAAAGTTTCCATCTATAAACTCAAAATATGATTACATCTTTTAAATTTTGTGCGCGAGCCATTTTTAGTTTGTTGGAAAAGACACCCCCCCTGGTCCACAAAATTTGAGTTTGAGATTTCATTATTCTACATTATAAGTACCCAAAGAAGCTATATATATAAAAAACCGGATACAAATAGGTGTTTTGCGAAATTGAGAACAATTTCAAATCTGTCAGTTTTTTTTTGATACACCCTGTATAGTATTAACCTTTACTTGAGTTTCATTAATTTCAAACAGACTTGATATTGCTGTTCTTGCACTGAAGAAAAACAGCGCTTTTCGCCGGTGAAGATTTAGAGGCAGTTGCATGTATAAAGCCTATTCGAAACATTTTGCGATTTGCAAGGCTTCGCTGAGAAAGCGAAACAGAAGACGGTAATTATAATTGCCGTTTGAAACGAAACGATCTGGACTCTGAACCCTCTCTTCTTTTGTACAGTTCTTTAATACCAAATGAAATAACTGAAACAAATTTCGTACTTTCAGCCGCCAACAAGAATTGCACACACGATCTGATAAGTGAGACAATTTATTTATAACAACGGCGACAGCGAAGCACACATTTAAATGCTAAATTATGTGGTCGCACGACTTCCCTCACGATTTGAAGTTTGAGACTGGTTTTCTGTTGAAATTCGTCCTAATTGCCTGTTCCGATTTTAGTTGAAAATGAGCACTTGCAAATTTGGCAATTACTGACTGCGTTGCTTGCTTTCTTGGAGTTAAAACACAGCCATTTACACATTGTTTCTATTTTGAATATTAAAGCAGAGAAAACCCCGCAACATTTTAATGCGAGTTTGTTTGTTAATATTTGGGTTGCTGTCATTGGTTCTTTTTTGACAATTGACGCGCGAATGGGGCGTGTTGTGAAAAGGGGCGTTTTACAAAATACCGGGCCTTGCTTGCAGGCCCACTATTCTTCCCTTGGGAAGCACGCGGGCTACCCGTCAGACTTTTCATGAAACATAAATTTGCAACTTATATAATTATTCAAATTGCGTTTTAAGCCTTTCATTTTGGTGTGGAAGTCATTTATCTTTTTTTAAAAAACAACTCTCCTGCACTCGAAAATTTACTTTTCAAAATAATTTTAGTGGTAAATTTACTAGCAGACCCCCAAACTACCCATGCTTGCATCAAATTTTCACAATTGTCAAAGACGCATTTTCGATCAACAAATTCACAGTAAAGGCGTATCTTCTGCCAGCAGTTGGTTCGAAAGGTGGAACTATTGTATTCTTTTCTTGTGGGACGAAAAAGGGTGCTGCTTTTAAGGTCGTATACGAGTAATTAATTCAGTAGTGATTATAGTGGTATCACTGATAAAGATAGCGGCCTCGAATAAAAATATTGAATGTTTTCGCGAATATTTTGCTGTTGGATATCGTGCACCTGACCCTAGCTTTTTTTAAAAGTTCTTACACGGGTCAGGACAAAAAATAAGCCATCTTGAATATCAGTGATACCACTATAACCACAATGCAAAGCATACGAAAACGTAATAAGGGGAATCGCCTATTGCAGTTTAGCGGATATTTTCGAACTGTGCAGTTTTTTTATACACCCTGTATGGCATGACCAGTTGTGTTAATTTAAAAAAAAAAATGAAAAACCTTACTTTGTCCATTGTCAGACAAAAACTGACATTTGTCCTTCCAAGCAAACTAATTAATTGCAACCTTGTGATGGCCTTATTTTCATAGAGATTATAAATAACACTAGAGGAGGCATCGCAATCTTGACATCAGGCAAAAAAAGGAATGCGGCTATTGGGGGGCAAATTCAAGTCCCGGATGTATACTCATGTTCCCATTGGTGAGGAGTTTCAATTTAGCCAATGAGAGCATGATTTTATATCCGGGACCTAAATTTGTCCCCCATTAGCCGCATTCCCAAATTTTAACCTCGATGCCTCCTCTAGTGTTATTTATAATCTCTATGCTTATATTTTATTATCGCGACAGATTTGCAAGAGGTCCATGGCTTAGAAGTTACTGCGAGGGCGTCTCCAAGTTAGGTGCAATTTCACCACAATGGGCTTCGGTAGCGAAATCGGCAGAGCGCGCGCCTTTCACCTCCGATATCGTGGGTTCAAATCCAGTTGGGGACGACTTATGATAGCCATAAGTCGACGGCTCTGCCGAAAGTCGTGGGTTTCCTTGGGTACTTCGGTTTCCTCCCACAGGGAATGTCGACAGGGTTGGTTAGGATTTTCCCTAAAAAGTATAAACTCTTCCATCGTAGCTGTGCTCGTGATGGCGAATCAAAAGGGGGCTGCTGTATGCGCCCTTAAGCCCGTTCTCCACTACGCGAATTTGTTCGCGCGACGCGAAGCGAAAACCGAAATCCGGCAACGTGATTGGTCGGCGAAAAAATTCGCGGCGAAAAAGTAGGATCGCTTCCTACTTTTTATCTGTTCGCGCGAATAAATTCGCCTAGTGGAGAACGGGCTTTAGATAGCCTTGCACTCAATCACGTTGAGCTGTGTCCTTCGCAATTCAGCTTAGCTCTCAGCTGCAAGTAAGGATAATAAGCACACCCCCTACTTACTAAAAAAAATGTACAATAGAATGTTGACTTACCACAAAGCGTTCTGTAATGCCCAGAATGTGTTCCGATCCAGACAACAATTGCTGCGCCAACCTTAACCTGCCATCTGATGGAAACTGGTCCATCGGTGCATCACCGGTTGTTCCTGCATAACGGTAAAACTTTTTACCTGTGTCTGTTCCAATTTCGCATCTAATTAACCTCTCCTGCATATGTACACGCACGTCAAGGTGTACCCATGAATCTCTGGGAATGCCGTTCACATTGGCGAATTCACATGAAACTGAATAACCATTGCCCTTAATATAGAATGAAGATTCAACTTGGACACTGGTACTTGTCTTCCATCTGAAATAGAATTATAGTTTATCTTTAGATGATTAGTTTTGTCTATTTATATACTCACATATTTACAGTCGCGTTTCTTGGCGGGAGAGAATATGTTCAGATGTGAGAATCGTAGGGAGGTACGAGTGCATGAAACTCCAGGAAAAGAATTCTCACATCCTGAAATACAATATTCTGTTGCATTAACCACAATAGAGCTCCAAGAATCTGACCCAAATTTTTCAAAAACGTTCACCCATGCAGGCCGGTAATATAAAAGGGTAGTTAATGTTACTACCACTTGCTGTAGTCAACTGCAAATGTTTTTCCACGTTTGTTTACGTTTCAAACGTACACGTTTGTCGTTATTTTTATACACGTTTACAGTCCTTGAAACTCCAGAAATTTCGGGTCGGCAAATATTTTCAAAACAAATAGACAATATCCAAATGAAAATTCGCTTGCTGCAAATACGCGTATTTATAATAAGCAGCAATTAATTGCAATCAATGTATGAACAATGTATGGACAACTAACAAAATGTATGAACTCCAATCGAACAGTGCATGTTGTGACCAAATGTTGTGACAAACCGTACACTACTTTATTACGATATAGTTTCGCTTAAATCTTGAAGCTCGATGATTTTAACACGATGTTTACTTTTCAAAGTTTCAAGTATCACCTTTCAACAATGAAACTGCAATGTTTGTAAATTTGATACTCGCAAAGCGTATTTGACTAGGCAAGCTAATGATCAAAACCTAATAATTAACACATCATCGTTGAAAATGCGTATGTGAAAGATGCGTTCGCGGAAGAAAATGCCGAGACGTATTCGAAAGTAGGTCGGCAAAATTTTGCCGACCTAAATCTACACATATCGCTTTGAAGGTCGGCATTTAGGTCGGCATTGCCGAATGCCGACCTGAGTTTCAAGGACTGCGTTTATAGGTCCCGCCCATATTATTTAACAAGCGTTTTAAGCGAGATTTTAGATCAAACATAGCATTTTTCTTTATCGATTTTACACTGAATGTTAAATACAATGTCTGTACACGTGAAAGCTTTATACCCACGTAGTTTTGGTAGTCAAAATACGCTCTATTAGATCTAAAACCCCACTTTTTACATTTCTAAAACAAATCACCTAACACTTAATTACTAATTAACTACAAAATGGGTAGTTTAAAAGTACTTAATTACTAATTAACTACAAAATGGGTAGTTTAAAAGTACTTAATTACTAATTAACTACAAAATGGGTAGTTTAAAAGTACTTAATTACTAATTAACTACAAAATGGGGAGTTTAAAAGTACTTAATTACTAATTAACTACAAAATGGGTAGTTTAAAAGTACTTAATTACTAATTAACTACAAAATGGGTAGTTTAAAAGTACTTAATTACTAATTAACTACAAAATGGGTAGTTTAAAAGTACTTAATTACTAATTAACTACAAAATGGGTAGTTTAAAAGTACTTAATTACTAATTAACTACAAAATGGGTAGTTTAAAAGTACTTAATTGTACAAACACCCCGGACTTCATTGAAGGGGGTCGCCCCTTTTCCCTTCATGGCTACGCCTCTGTCTATTTACACTGCATGGTATGCACTTAGCGTCTTAAATTTTGTCGGGTGCAATGCATGTCAACTGGCGTGGGACTGTCACATGGTACAGTTGTGTCTGATGGTTCTGCTGCACGTACAAGGTCTTTAAGGTGAACATGGTGTAAGCTTGTCACGTGGTTTTTATGTGGTGTACAGTCGCGTCAAATGGTTTTACTTTAGGGAGCATTCATTTTTTAGCTGGGGGGTGGGCCGGAGGAACTGATGTCTAATTCCATGCTAAAACTTGGAACCCCCGAGAGAAAAGTTGATGAAAAATTATGACCCCCTATTTTTTACTGAAAATTTTTTTCACCTCATCCCAACTATTATTAATCCACACGGTGTCGTTTCCGTAGCGTTTTCATTCATGTTTTCACACAAAAATGGATAAAAACGAGGTCAAAGTGACGAACGTCATGGAAATGTTTTCCTATGGACTGTGTGAACAGAGCGTCAAATGAATTTTGCTTCTTTGTTAAAGATGACGAGATAGTTGATAGATTCTAGACCTTTTTACCATTCTTGATCCATATATTTTCAAATTCTATAAAATTATATTGGTGATTTTTTCAATGATTGTTTTTACGACCCCCTCCATTTATACCAACACTATAAAAAACCCCACCCCTTTGAAGCATGTCAAAATTGGCTGACCCACCCCCAAATTCCTCCGGCCCACCCTCGCAGCTAAAAAATGAACGCTCCCTTACATGGTTTTATGTACTGGTGTAATATTGTCAGGTGATGTAAGATCATGTCAAGTGGTGAATATGGTGCACGATTGTCAAGTGATGTAAGGTCATGTCAGATGGTTCTACTGTACATACAAGATCTGTCAAGTGGTGAATATGGTGCACGATTGTCAAGTGATGTAAGGTCATGTCAGATGGTTCTACTGTACATACAAGATCTGTCAAGTGGTGAATATGGTGCACGATTGTCAGGTGATGTAAGGTCATGTCAGATGGTTCTACTATACATGGAAGATATGTCAAGTGGTGAATATGGTGCACGATTGTCAGGTGATGTAAGGTCATGTCAGATGGTTCTACTGTACATACAACATCTGTCAAGTGGTGAATATGTACATACAAGACAAGATATGTCGGGTGGTAAACATGGTGTATGGTTGCCAGGTTGTATTGTGGTTCATA
>CACRXK020013740.1:0-13723 GCA_902702795.2 Paramuricea clavata
TGGGTGCCCACATTTTAGTACTGCGCGAAATATAATCCGCGCGAAATGCTTTGTGGTGTAATTCCAGATAATTATTGTTAGTAATGCAAATCAGTTGATTTATTAACGCATATACATATGTTTTAAGTTGTCCTGGTAACATTAAAAATCAAAAGATCTTCATCTTGGACAATTTCAGTCGGGATATTCTCAGGTTCCACGTAGTTTTCCATCACGAATGCCTGCATTTTGCTGTAGATCCTCAAACTTGCATTCGACAACAACATGCAGAAGCCACAACGGAGAGGATGCATTTGAACTCTTGCTAATTTTGTTTGAACTATAAAGTATAATGTTATAGGCAGTACTGTATGTATTAGAATGCTAATAAAGATTATTGTTATTCTTATTGTTATTGTTAATGTATTAAGCAAATGAGAACGATACAATGATTTAATGATTTAATAATGTTCGACAACTACTGAATTTATATTATAACAATGTAGTGCCAGGATACTCGCAACAGTGTACCCAATTACGGCGAGTTTGGAAGGTTACCGTATTGGTAAATGGTATTGAAAATTTATATTATAAATTCTCATTTGTTTCTCCCCCTCGTTATCCCAGAACCAGCCATTGTTGGTCGAGCACTGTCATCGATATATGTGTAGCCATTGATTATTTTGTAGAGTAGAACTAAATCCAAATATTCGTGCCAATAGGTTAAGGGAAGTAAGTTGAGTTGAAGTAGTCTTGTTGTATATGGAACGTTGGATAAAACCGAGATTTAAAATGTATTTTGTCGCCCTTCTCTGTACCTTCTCGATATTCTCGATTAATTTGATTGTTTGTGGAGACCATACTTGAGACGCATAGGAAAAGTTGTTGCGGACCAGTTGTAAGTAAAGGTACTTCCTCTCCCCGATGTCATGCATTTCCTCTCCCCGATGTCATGCGAACAAACCGACCCCAGTAAAGGAGGATAAGTGGTTAGGTAAGTCGTTTATGTAAATAGAGAAGAGGAAGGGACTCAAGAATGATCCTTGTGGAACGCCAGATGTAATAGGCAAGGATTGTGATGTAGCTCCATGAACAGTTATCCGCTGGAAGCGTCCTGATAAATAATTTTGAAACCAGAGAAGAACAGAACCAGAGAAACCAAATTCACGCAGTTTTTGCAACAAGTTGGAGTGGTCAACAGTGTCGAAAGCCTTCGCAATGTCCATAAAAACAACTTCAGTTTGTAATCCCTTGTCCAAGTTCTATCCAATAATGGTTAAAATGGATAACAATTGTGTTGCACACGACCTACCGCTTACGAAACCAAACTGCGCTGAATGAATGTTAGATTGTATATGATGAGATATATGGTTGAGTACACATCGTTCAAGAGTTTTGCTTACGATGGATAACAAGGAGATTGGGTGGTAATTTTCAACGTAGTCCTTGTTACCTTTCTTGTGTATTCGAATAATGTTCGTTAATTTCCATTCCGCGGGAACCTGGTATATTTTGAGTGACTTACTAAAAAGGTAATGAAGTGATGGCGCCAATTGGTGAGCACATTCTTTCAGAATATGTGAAGGAATCCCGTCAGGACCATGAGCTTTGGAAGGGTTTAAGTTCTGTAGAGCATGGCACACTTCTTCTTGGGTGAGATCAATTGATAAAATACTTGATATTGAAGAAGATGAACTAGGTTGAGTTGAGGATGGTTGTTCCAAGACGCTGGTGTATACCGAATGAAAGTACTCGTTAAACATTGATGCAATATTATGCGGTGCGGATGCCTGTGATCTACTTTCAGGATTGTTCGTACAAATTCTCGAGACTGAATTGGGTACACTTCCAGAACTTGACTTAATTTTGAAGATGGACCTAAAACGTTTTGGATTAATCTTTAATGTGCTGCCTAAGGATTGGAAAAACGACTCTTTGCTTTCTTTAATTGCTTTCTTGACTTGTCAATGAGCTCTTAATCGACTGTATTTTTCTTTTAGATAGTCAGTTCCTCGGCTCTCTTACGAGTGATAACTTTCTCACGAATTTGATGCAAGATGGTTGGGGTTATCCGCGGAGGTGAACTTTTTGAATTTACATGTTTTGTGGGGATAAATTCGTGTACAGCAGTCAACACACCATTCTTCCAAATTGACAAGTCATCATCGATACTAGAATCAGTTCCATTGTTTGTCATAGGAGAACAATTATCCATGTCTATTAGACGTTTTCGTAGATCATCAAAGTTCCCGCTTCTGTAATCGTAGAGCAAACGTTTATTTGACAAGATGTTGTTAGATGCCTTGGAAAACGTGAATATAGTAATTTAATGATCAGTTTTCATTCCTAACTCGGTTGGGTCGCAAATGTCTAAAATCGATATTTGTTCAGATTGGTTCATAATTATTAAGTCCAGAATGTTTAATTCTCTCGTAGGGATGAGGCAGAATTGAGACATGAAGTAATCATCCAAGATATCGCAGAAATTTTATCCTAATGTTCCAGTTGATGTATGGTTAGAGTCTGTCCAAGAAATATTTGGAAGGTTGAAATCACCAGCAATAATGATCTTGTCGTAATTTGGAAGTAAATTATCAGCCATGGACCTAAGATCAGACATATCTTTACTGACAGGTGGTCTGTAACAGCACACAAGAAGCCATTTTTCGTGGTTCGGTAGAGTGCATTGGATAGAAACAGCCTCTAAGTTAGAAGTCGCAATAGAAGTAAGTTGACTGTCAACTTACAAGAGTCAATAAATGTTTTAGTTCTTGTTTGCATTTTGAACGCACACTTTATTCTTATCATGAATTTTGCTTGCATTACATAATCGTGAAACCATTTTTTTTGGCCGCCTAATCTCTTTTTGATATAAATTTTGACAAATATTGAAGTATTTGTTGATAAAAAATACTAATTATAAATGCGTTAATTGTTAATTGTTAATTGTTAATTGTTCTATTACTAGCAACCTTTTAAAATTTAAGAGCAACTTTTTCAATTTTCTGGCAACTTTTGAGCAGTTTTTGTAGCACCGTTTTTGGAAATTTACTAGCACGATCTGTAGAGGCATAATAGATGGTCAGTCGATGACATATTTTGGCGGACATATTTTAATGGACTATTCTTTGTGAAATAGTTTACACGTTCTTGTATCTCGTTACTTGTAAAGACCACTTTCACAATACAGACGGATTTAAATAATTACATAGCGAAATTATATTTTAAAAATACAAATACACTGTACGTTAATTTCGAGGAGTCAAATTGACTCCAAAAGTGGAGTAAATAAAAAAGGTACAGAACGACTCCTTTTTTGGAGTATATTTTACTCCTTTATTTACTCCATTTTTGGAGTAAATTTTACTCCATAAGTAGAGTTGTTTTTACTCCTCAAAGAGTAAAAACAACTCTACTTAAGGAGTAAAATTTACACCAAAAATGGAGTAAATAAAGGAGTAAAATTTACTCCAAAAAGGAGTCGTTCTGTACCTTTTTTATTTACTCCACTTTTGGAGTCAAGTCGACTCCTTTGGAGACAAAATGACTTCTATATATCGGAGTAAAGAAAAGTCTTTAACTAACTTTAGAAATCAATAAAGACATTTTTCGAGTCAAAATAATTTATTATCCCTACAAGTAAGGTATATTATAGCAGGAAATACAATTTGCTGGAGCATAATATAATGATATACTCTTACACCCTATAATATTTAATGAAGTTCTAAAATGAAATTTTTATTAGAATGATATCATGAATACATGTGGAATACAATTACAAGCCTGTCGGCATGAATTGAAACTGCAGCCCTGCAATTCTACCACAGCCCTCTGACCTAAAGAGCCCTTTTGCCAAGAGGTAACCACAAGTTGCTGTATATATACCATGGTGGTGTCATTGGTAGTGTATTAAATAAACTGCCCAGGATGACACTAGTATTATATACATAAACTTTTGGTTACAGTAGAGCTTGATTGACTCTCAGGGCGATGGACTCTTAGGGCTTGAGGACCCTTGACGGTTAAAAAGCTGATCAGAATCACTGGGCAGCAGGTTCCATTCCCAGCACAGTACCGGCTATTACATAGTTATCGTTCAAAAAATTTACATTTACAGAAAAGCTTTAACCCATTAAGTGGCAGCACTCTCTCCTTAATGAGCAAAAATTGTCCGACCACATTACACAGAAAAAATAAAAAAGTAAAGCACATTGCCACTTAAAGGGTTAATATTCTGTTCAATGTAGAATATTTACAAGTAAAATATACTGCATGTATTAAATGTATGTAGTGTCACTGCTCAATCAAACATGTCAAGCAAGTCCATTAGTAAAAATTTAGTACAAAACAAGCTGTATCCCACAAGTCGGCAACCCCATCCCTTGCATGGTTTGGTAATTCACAAAAATGTTCTCCAGCAAAAGAATAACATTTTCCAAATAGACCATGAAGTTCTTAGAATGCCATTAATGATTACATATAATACCACTTGTTTAGACAACTTGCCTTCTCCTGGGAAGCTTTTGTTAAATCCATATATTAATGACAATCCCTAGTAAGAAAAAATATACAAGGTTGATATATAACAGCAGCAAATTATTGATTGATGTTTGTGATGTTACTCTGAGTGTGCATCCACACCGGGCAAGCTGAAAAGTTAGTTTGGCCACGGTGGGAATCGAACCTGCAGCCTTTGGGATACAAGTCCAATGCTCTGTCAACTGAGCTACATGGTCAAGTCTGTTCCAGTTGATGATATTTCGCAACTGTGTCTAGTTCCTTCCATATCAGTGTACAGGGGTATTCAATGATACGATTATTTTGTGTGTGTTGGGGTCATGTACTCAGGTGAATATACGATGTTTGTGATGTTACTCTCACTGAGTGTGCATCCACACTGGGCAAGCTGAAAAGTTAGCTTGGCCACGGTCACAGGTTCGATTCCCACTGTGGCCAAGCTAACTTTTCAGCTTGCCTAGTGTGGATGCACACTCACAGTGTGCATCATCGCAAACATCATATATTCACCTGAGTACATGACACCAACACACACAAAATATAAATTATTGATTGATTGACAATACATTTTCTATTTTTGGTTGTTTGCATATACAAAGCAAGAAATACAGATTGAGAAATCATGTTGCTTGAAATAATATATGGATATATTATGCTGTCGTCAATACTTAGTCAAACACTCAGTAATAGAATATCTTTGAATCTCTCCAGCTATCAAACCGCAAATATTTGCTTAAACTTGACTCCATGTGACTGTCCATGTCAGGAATACACTATTTAGGATTCAATCCAATTTAAATTGTCTCAATAACAGTCGAAATTGTCAAAATAAGTCCAGTATGCGACGTGCGATCGCAAATGTGTATTTTTTGTTATTTACTTTTTATTTTGCGACACTTAAGCGTCAATAATTTCGCGACAAAATATGTTATTTTTTACCGCATCCTTTGACGTCACAGTAGAAAGCTAATGCATCACCTACGTCACGGTAGATTTGGTTTCCATCGATTTTCGGCCATTTTGCATCAGTGAATGCATCGGTCCCGAGTCCTTTTCCGCGTAAAATCTACTGTGGCATCATCAAATCTATTGTTTTAGAGCCCTACGTCACGGTAGATTTGTCCGCTGAGCGATGCATCGCATGCAGATTGCGGGCGCTCGCATCAGTTCACTGATGCAAATTTCAAAATCGAAATCTACTGTGACGTAACGAGGCATTCGATTCAAGTCATGGCGGCAAGGATATGCAAACACTATATGCAAATGAACAATGACATATTTAATGTATTTTTTTGATATTTTGGTTAGTGCTATAATTAAATAATTATAGATTAAATAACCAGTGATTGTAACTATATTTAGCTTGTTGTTAAATTATGTGAAATAATTTGACATTTCGCCTGGCTCATTTTGATTGGATACCGGTACTAAAAATAAAACTTTGGTGTGGGTCAAGACTTGCATCAGGCTCTGTATGTAATTATATTGCAGGTTAATTAATTGTAATTTTATTGCAGGTAATGCAGGTTAATTAATGAGATTTCTAATAGTGATGCAATATTGGTTAGAAAACTAAGGGGGAGTTTACATGAAAGGTAATTGGTTCAAGTTGCAGGTTCCAGTGGTATCTCCTATTACATTCCATTTTCATTTTATATGGAAATGAGCTGGCATGCCTCATGACAAGAGTCTAATTGCTTTGCATTGCCTGAGTTATTGGGCAATTACTGTACACTGCAAACAAAGATCATTACCTGGGCTTGCTCGCCTACCATGGTTAGGTACATATGCTTTGTCGGTGCAAATATAATTTGATATAAGCTGTATATGTCATTCTCTTGACAAATTTTAATCTTAGAATGATAGAATGATGGACGGTATAAATACTGTATATAACTGTAACTGGTGTATATAGGTTTTAATTATGAAATTTGCTCACAAAAGTGGTATATAGATTTAATAAAATTATATATATTTGTAGTTCTAATTCTCCCAATACTCTGTTTTGATTAGCCAGCATGGCACTCTGAGGATTACCATTGATAAGTGTATAGATATATTTGATGAAGATGTGCATTTATACAATACTACTGTGCTGCCTTTCTACATTGACATCATCTTAAAAGAGTACTATATTAATATATTAGTTGAAAGGCAGGCAAAAGGGGATTTGATAGAAGACATCTGATGATTCAATTATGTCATTATATATTGTTTATCATTGTACAGTTTGGTAGGTTCATTTGACAAACATTTTTCAACTAAAATAGTTCATTAAATCAATACATAGTTCATCACACACAGTATCACTATATATCTATTGATTTAAAGTTTGGGGTCATGTGTACCTAGTTAAACTTATAGAATTTTAAAACTCAGTGCTTGTTGTGTATTAGTTTACTGGTTTCCTGGTGACAGGGCAATATTCTCAGTAATTTAGAGTGTGGGCTAGTCACCATGCAGTTCATATCAAAGGCATCTATTGCTAGGGGCGAATAAAATTGACATACTGATGCCAACAACACTGTCCACACAGAGTAAGATTAGCAGCATAAGACAGAGTTGTATATAAATAAGTTTACCCATTAGAGCACAAAATACCTTTATGCACCATTCTAATGCTAGAAGATTTTGCTCATGGAACATTGGAAATTAGTGGAAATTAATAAGCCTCAGGAAAGGTGGTTAAGAAACATGATAACACTGTCTTCTGAGTCCAACAATGCAACTAGTGGATCACACTGTATGTGTGTATTTGCGTTGTCGTGATTTTTTGCCGAATTTTTTTTCAATAGAAAAGTTAAGGCTACAAGAAGCACAGTACTGATTATTTTTGAACAGAGACTTATGTACCGCTGCTGCTATTACACTTGTACATGCAAATATTTTTTCTTATATGGAGAAATCATGTTGTTTTTGCGATATAGGTTCAAGTTTTTTACGTGCTTTCCAAAAATGCAGCAAATAATTTTGTGACTCTGATGTATGAATTGGAACAAAAGAGTTTGCTCAGAACGCAGGAAATCGCATTTCCGAGGTTCTAGATTTCAAAATTTCCCGGGGGAGGATACCCCCGGACCCCCCTACAAATGCGAGGTCTTATGTATGCATCAGTCAGCTCAGGAGCTGGATCCGCCCCTTTTCTACACCAGTAGGCAGTACCGACCGATGTGGCTGTTATTTAGCTGTTGATGTCTATCCTAAAGGATTTATTTATTTAATACTGAGATGTGTAACGAAATATAGAGATCTTTTGATTTCTGAAATATCGCAAACTATGTTGCTTTGTAAACAATGCTACTCGGACTGCTGAAACTTCAGAACCATCCTCAGAGATACGAGAAACCAGAATCTGTTGAAACTTGATACTCAAGAAATATGTCGAAGTATACCTCCCTGTTATCAAACCTACGGTAAAATAATCCGACAATAGGCTACTCAAAGATAAGTGAAAGACTCGTCTGTGCGTGTATGTTACAAATACGAATACTGTATATGTTTGACATTTAGGACATTTAGAGAACGCAGTCCGCATTATAAATTTGATAAATAGCTTTAACTGTGACATTAGCTTTACTGTAATGAAATTACTTTATTGTAATGAAGTACTTTGTGAAGTATAATACTGAATCAAACTCTAAGACTATGTAAGTGTTAATATATCTGTGGTGGGTACATATGACTATATATGACTGCATATGCATATCAGACATTCAGACTAAGTGTGATATCAGTGTTTATGCCGTGGTTTATGGAATTATCTATGACTATGTTCATATTATAAAGTGTGTACTGTATATCAAAAAAATACTGTTATAAATATTGCTGTACCCTCCATTACTTATAGTGCATAGAAGCCAAAAAATTATCAGTCTAAAGCCGTGCTTGTATATACCACCTGGTGATACGCGCCCTGAGGCTGAAAATTGTTGTACTTTATACTACCTGCCAACCTCCTACCCAACCGATCTACAGGGTTTTTTAATAAATATGACGAACTATTTAATTAAAAGTATTTTCAAAGATAAACCATCGACAGTTTTAAAGTCTCTGTTCGGCAGTGTCCACACATGTTTACATTGTGATTTGTGACAAAAAGTTAATTACATTTCAAAATTTTATCAACCTTCACTATAAAATGAGACGCCTACTATTAGTAAGTCTGCACAAAGTTTATCAACGTTTTCAAACAACAAATATAATGTCATATTTTCGGAACAAAATAAAAGTGAAAATGTACAAACGTTGAGGACTGACCAGTTTGATATGAAAATATGTTTCAAGGGAATACCCAACTTCAAAGTAAAGTATACATTTTATTTGTTTCTAGACTTGACTGTTGATAAATTGCTACAGTGTTTTTGCAATTTAAAAGCATGCAAACGGAGGTATAAAATAGAAGTTAGCGGGCGCTTCGAACTATATATCGTAAAATCCCACTCCTGGTATTTGAATTTAACGTTTTCTGTGGAAGCATGTAATTTGATACTTTGCCACTCCCCCTCGGGCAATCAATTTTTGTAGAGTCACGTGACCAGCCGATACCAAGGTCTTTCCCAAAAAGACCCTGGGTACGAGGATGATGTGACTGCATTTCAAACAGATCACATATATATTAAAGTATACATATTTAACACGAAGTACAACATACATGTATATCACAAAAAATAAATCCCCGTTTACACGAGCAAATTTTATTTGACAAATTTCATATGTCAGAGATATTTTGCTCGTGTAGATGATAAATTTGTGACAAATTTATTGTGACAAATGCATTTGAACAACAAATGCTTTTGATGAAATGAAATTTGTCAAATAAAATTTGCTCGTATAAACGGGGCTAACAACACATATAAGTAGAGACTGTAGATTAGACTTATGGACTTCTGCTAATACAAATTAATCGAATATTAAAACTGAACGTCTAGATCGGCAAATCGGCGGCGAAGCGACTAAAATACAGGCCTTCGTCTTCGATTTAAAAATATAACTATACAGTATATCAAGTAACTTTCCGCACACAAATAAGTAAATACACAATAAACATACCTTTGAAAACAAATTCAATGTATCTTATTAGGTCTTTGGAACTTTATATGTAGAAAATTTGAATAAATATCTTTCCCCGTTGAATGTTTGCTTCCCAAAGGATTGAACTTGGCGCTTGGTCTTTGTGTGAACCAGATCGAATTACTACAACACGTGATATATTCTAAGCATGCTAATTGGTTAAAACTCTGGAACTTCCACTTGTCGCAAATTATATTCAGCAGAATTCAGCAGCAGAACATTCCACACGTTCAAATTACAGATTTAGGCCAACAAATAAAAAATATAAATGACTCGCCGACAATTTCTGGCTACATCCGATCGCCGCGTGCGATTGAAGGCGATATACGGTATAATACATCAATGGCATCAATCTGACTTGGCAACATTCGAGTAACCAAAAACGTAAAATAAAAAAGACTTTATATCACGAACTTCGTGCTTTTCGCATCTGACTGTATTCAATACTTTAATAGAGTATAGCCTCCAGCAGAAAAACTCTTGGATTCTCAGGCACATTAATTATATATTGTAATAATTTACTCCAGATCCAAAACAATTTTACTCTTTTTTGGGAGTTGAAACGACCCCTGGAGTAAAATTAAGGAGTACAAATTACTCCATAATTTCTACTCCTAAACGCGAGTTTAGTTTACTCCTCCAGCGGAGTAAAATTGACTCCTGATGGAGTAAATTGTGGAATGCGCGCCGAAGTGGAGTAGTTTTAACTCTATTTTGGGAGTAGATTTTACTCCACTATTTTTACTCTCCCGAATTGAGTAGTTTTAACTCCTATGGTGGAGTTAAAATAACTCCTTGAAATTAACAATGGGCTGATAGCTCAGTTGGTAGAGCGATGGGCTTGTAACCCAGAGGTCGCCGGTTCGAATCCGACTCAGTCTCAACTTTTTCTGTTCACTAAAAAATACTTACCTACGGTGATTAACATATATAAAAATTATAAATGCCATATCGTGATGATTAACATATATACGGCTGAAGAAGACATGTTACTGTCGAAATGGTATACAAATTCGGCATGGCTTTGGTGAGTGCATAATGACTCCATTTGGTGGAAATTCAAATTTTGACTCGCTTGTAAAATTAAGCAGTATTTACTTCGGACTAACGACGCTAATTCTCATCAAGATGCAGTTTTTTAAAACTAAAATATTAAAGGAATGTTGTATAGTATAATTTATTGTGATCGGAGGCAGTAAAATATGAAAAAATCAGGAAAAATAAACGCATACCTACCATGCTTCTGTGATAGTCAAATCCTTCCAAACCCTTGTGTAACATTGCATCGCTTGTAATTCTTTGATTCCCGTTGAATTCATCTTGTTTATGAGTTTTGCACATCGTTTCCATAGTATACTTATGTTATTTGAGAAAATTATATGAAAATCCAACTGTTATCGTGTAAAAACAAGCAGTGAAGTACTCACACGATATATGAACTGGCCGCCATGTTACCACCCGATTCATTCGATCAATTTCTTATTCTAGCATATGATTGGTTTTGAGCGCCCAATACGCGATTTTGTAAAAAATCTCCTCTTAAATATAAACATATAACATGTCCAGATAACTTACTTTGAAACGACAACCCAAAACGGCGATAGTATTCGATATATTTTGAAAAACCTCTAAATGATCTTTCTTTCTCACAAAACTTGAATATAAGACCAGTATTTATGCAAAGTATGTCTTTGCTTCGCTCCTGATCGAAATATTTTTAAACGCCATACTTGGAACGTCGTTCGCAGTCGCTGAACAAAGAATTCGGCAGTCATCGATTTGCTATTGTGAACTCCTGGGGTATGCTAATGCTCCAATGTAAATTCCTTACTGCAACGTGATAATTTGACGTCACAACTGCTGACAAAGACGTGAACGACAAAAAATCGAGATACGCTTCAACTTTATAAAACTGTTGGCGGGAAATTCAAATGCGCTATAACACAACGTCAAGAATAGGAGGCTGCCTTCGGCAGCAATTAGGATGAACCATTATATAATCACACTAATGAGGATGAACAATTATATAATGCCACATGCTTTATCAGATACTAAAGTCACTCCACGTGACATATTATGGCTGACATGATTTGCCACAAGGTTTATGAATTATTAATGAGTATTTTAAGATCATAAACAATCCACTCTCAGATTGTTTACATACTGTAACATTACTCTTAATTGTGAAGAAATGAAATATATATTATTAATGAACAGCATTTTCCTGCGCGTAACATTGCATTATTATTAGTCAGCTCACTCCCCATGGGGGTCTTTTCAGTGACGGGTTACATCAAGTATTATACTATTACTTCAGTTACTTACGTACACTAGACTATTCTTCTTTACAACAATGTAATTGAAATGTTACTGAGTAACTGTGTTCATCCGAACCCACGCTGCCAATCCGCCCTACATGGCAGGGAATCGGAGCACCCACAGAAAACCCACGACCAGTCCAAATCTCTTCACGCATGCGAAGAATACGGTCCCTCAACATGGATATGTTTGCTTGAAAGCCTGCATAAACTTTTTAACAGCGCCGAAAATTTTCTATTAATGCATTTATTGATGCAAAACTTCCTAGTAGACCTTATACTTTTAGTTTCTTATTAAAACGGCATGCTCGTTCCCTGAACTGGTTTCGCATAAACACGCGGTCATGCAGATTTGGCTTCAAGAAAAATCGATCCAGTTATAATTATTTCCCTGCTTTAAATATTCGCTGGTTCAGTACGTTAGTTTGTTAGTAGTTTAGTCTATTATAACTGTACAGAAACACAGCGAAATACATGAAGAAAAATATAGCCATTTTTATCGATTAATGTACAAATTCTCATTACCACAGCATAACGTCCACTCGGTCGGTTGCCAAGCCTTTTGGTTTGTCAATTTGACTATAAATAGTATGAAAATCAATGTGAATTGATAGGTTACCGTGTATAAAGATAATTAAATACAATACAATACAATACAATACAATACAATACAATACAATACAATACAATACAATTTCTTCTCAATTTAAACTGCAAATTTCCTTTTTGTTTGTGGTTCCTTAATTCTCCATTGAACTTAGCCTTCCATATGTAGCCTATACAGGGTGTATAAAAAAAAACTGAACAGATTTGAAATTGCTCTCAATTTCGCAAAACACCTATTTGTATCTGGTTTTTTATATACATAGCTTCTTTGGGTACTTATAATGTAAAATAATGAAAAAAAATTCTCGAACTCAAATTTAGTGAACCAGGGGGGTGTGTCTTTCCCAACAAACTAAAAATGGCTCGCGCACAAAATTTAAAAGCTGTAATAATATTTTGAGTTGATAGATTGAAAATTTGTCGGGTTTTGAATTACTGTACAAAATTTAAGACAATTTGGTTTAGTTTAAGCCCTTTAACTATTCATTTTGTTCTAAAAAGTCAGCCTTTCGCATGCTTAATTAATGCCTTTACCTAATTTGCATATTGCTGACATATGCAAATTAGGCAAATGCATTAATTAAGCATGCAAATAGCTGATTTTTTGGGAAAATTGTAACTTTGCGTGAATCGTTAAGGGTCTTAAACTAAACCAAATTGTCTGACATTTTGTACAGTAATTAAAATCCCGACAAAGTTTCCATCTGTTAACTCAAAATATGATTGCAGCTTTTAAATTTTGTGCGCGAGCCATTTTTAGTTTGTTGGAAAAGACACACCCACTTGGTTCACAAAATTTGAGTTCGAGAAATGTTTTTCATTATTTTACATTATAAGTACCCAAAGAAGCTATATATATAAAAAAACAGATACAAATAGGTGTTTTGCGAAATTGAGAGCAATTTTAAATCTGTTCAGTTTTTTTTTATACACCCTGTATATATATATATATATATATATATATATATATATATATATATATATATATATATATATATATATATATATATATATATATACATATACATAAAGATTAAAAAGAATAAAATAGACTAAAATATCATAGGAAAAAAACAAAAGTCATGTTTATTGGATCTACGCATAATCTAAATCATAAAATAGGAAATAGACTCGTTGAGATTAACAAAATCCCAGTCCCACAAACCAATACATTTAAATGTCTAGGTGTAAATCTAGATGAAAAATTAAGTTGGGAGAAACATATTGATTCT
>CACRXK020013741.1:0-13719 GCA_902702795.2 Paramuricea clavata
TTTATATTATATTGTGAACTAAATGTTATTGTATTAGGCAAATGAGAACCATGCAATAAATGTCTCGGTATTTTGAATGCAAGCTTTATCTTTACTACTTGCTCGAACTCTAGTAGCTACTGCGCGAATTTTAATACATGTATTGAGGTATATTGTCATAGAATAAGAAATGAATAGAAGGGCAACTCGCGTGTACAACGCGTCCGTAATTTTTTATGCGCATGCGTGAGGTCCGCCATTACTCTGGCCAGTAAACTGGCTGCTGGCGTACTATAGATTATATGGAGAAGAGTAGTGTTTGGGCTACAAATTTGCCTTTTTCGTTCAAGTCTTTCAATGATCGTGAAAGTTTTTGACAGAAGATGAAAGAAATAAGGTGAGACATTGCAATTTATTAGGTAAAAGCAATCTAAAGACGTTCTATTAGCAAATACTGACCGTTTTTAAAAGTTGTATATTTGTATATTGAATAAAAATGTTTGGTATATTCTTGGGTAAATTGGCACGGTACTCCTATTTTATCAGATACTTATGTTAGTTCAAATCTTCATAACAATGTGCTTACAGTAAAAGCATTGTTTCATCCCAATTTTCCGTATTTAGCACAGTTGAGTATTGTATAGTGTCTGTTTCCATATCGGACATATTTTCACGTTATTTTACCTGATCTAGCTGGATGTATTTTCATGTATATTTATACAAATACACAACTATTACAAACACACAACTAAAAGATTCCTTTTGTGTTTGAAACACAAAAGGAATCTTTTAGTTGTGTGTTTGTAATACTTTCTTTCACAAATAACATGTGTTGTCTTCTGTAAAATAAGTAGTTTTTTGAAGTTTGAAATTTTGTATAAAACAAACTGATAGACTATAGTATAGTATACAAATGTGCTGCAGGTGATTCAGAAACATTGCTAACTGTTTTTTATTCAATCAGGTATCACCATACTTTTTGTTGTTATGTACTCTGGTGAATGCAAACTAAAAAGTTTGCCTGACCATGGTCAGGCATGGTGGGAATCGAACCCATGACCTTTGGGTTATCACTCCAATGCTCTACCAACTGAGCTATGAGGTCACCTAAGTATATAACACTAACACACACAAAAAGTATCATGTCTTAGAATACATTGATATCGAAGGAACCACACTCAGTTCCAAAATATCACCAACTCGAACTGACTTAACCTAGTAGTTCAGTTGGTTGAGCATTGGACTGGTATCCCATTAAGGTCACCGGTTTGATTCCCACCATAGTCAGGCAAACTTTTTAGTTTGTCCCTGTGTGGATGCACACGCAGAGTAACACCACAAACATCAAGTTATGACCATGTTTACACTTTATCCATGCCTGACAATCACTGACACAGGCAACACATCAATTTGCCCGAGTGTATGGAATGTGCAATTCCTCTGCACACTGGACGGCAGTGAATCTAGGCTCTAGGAATAGACAATCCCCATTATACATTAATTTTAAAACTAGGCAAGGAAACTCAAATAAATCAGCACAGCTAGAAAGAGCATACTAAAATTAGTAAAATTACAAAGTTTGGTTGCAAAATGTTGTAAAAAGAGGAAAATATAGCCTTGTAAAATTCGCAAATTTTGTATACTTTTGTATTGCTTGCGGAAATTCCTACCACATTTAGGCCGAACATGTCGCACACAATACAAAAGTATACAAAATTTGCAAACTTTGCAAGGCTATATTTTCCACATTTTACAACATTGTGCAATCAAACTTTGTAAATTTACTAATTTTAGTATGCTCTTTCTAGCTGTGGTGATTTATTTGCATCTCCTTGCCTAGTTTTAAAATTAGTCTATAATGGGAATTGTCTATTGTGTATCGTTTTTGTGCCAAAAGATTCGACAGTAAAATATAAGCTGTTGTGCACGCAATAATCACTGATTTGTGCACAAAACTGGACAGCCTTTTCTTTCCATGCTGGGCAATTTGGGCCTCTAGCATGACTAGGCCAAGCTGGCAATGTGGCCCTTCTATAACACAGTATTGTCCATGTCATAATTTTTGTTTCATTTAGTTTAATTTCTGCCTTCTGGACGTGCTCAAGCCTTGGCAACAAGTACTCAAGTTTCACTCTGTTGAAGACCAATTTGTCATTGATTGGATCATATTGTGTTGTCTTTGTAATATAATATATGTATGCCAGAATGGCAGTGTAGAAACATTAAAATTTTTTACAAAAATATGTTGAATACTCTTTCATTTCTCTCGTAGTATTACATTATGCAAGATGTGGACACCAAATATATGGGGCTGTTCCATATGAGATGTGCTGGCATTACAAAATGGACCAGGCTGCTTAGGTACCCCATTTCAAGTTTGTATTCAAATGTGGATACATGCTTTATTTTTCCATTCGGACACCTATAAATCTAAGAATGTAGAAAGCTATCCAAAATTATATTGCAATTTCTGCATAATGCTTCCCAGGTTAGCCTGCCTCCACTAGTGTATGAAGGCAAGCTAACCTGGTTTACCAGGCCAGCCCAACTCTTATGAACAGCTCTTAATGTAGAATGTGAATGGGTTTCATATAATACAGTATATTCCTTTTGTTCCTGGAGATATGATTTAAATTTCATGCAATATTACACATAGTTCTATAACCTACAGTACCATGCTTTCATCGTCAAAAAATAATGTCATAGCTTTGTTATACACAGTTATTAAGCCACAAATGGCCAAAGGTCTACGTTAATTATTGAGGGGGGGGGGGTATTGCCCACCTGGCCCCCTAGTGTCCACCACTGAATATATGCATTTGACTATTGCAGCAAATTAGACTTGTTTTAGGCTCATACATTGTGCTTATTAAAATACCAATTGCGACTTGTTGAAAGTTTGTTTATAACAATATAAAGTACAGAACTAAGTAGTTCCTATGCAAGATAAAATCAACTTGTAGCCAATGTTCAAATGGTATCTTTGAATGTTAGTAATATTTGAAACAGTTCCAAGGTTCTTTCAGACAAATCCAATTGAATATTGGACTGTGCTGGAACCATACTGACCACCTTCACTTCCTATTCTATGATAGTGACTTTGCCACTTCTATAAAAACAAAAAAATACATTAAATTCAATCAAACTTGTACACGATCCAATTGAATATTGGACTGTGCTGGAACCATACTGACCACCTTCACTTCCTATTCTATGATAGTGACTTTGCCACTTCTATAAAAACAAAAAAATACATTAAATTCAATCAAACAAAACAGTTATAAACACATGGAAGTGACCACATGTGCATAAAAAGCTGCTCTGCTCTGGATGAGAAACCTCAAAATGAATCAAATCTATCTAATATTACTGCAACATCTGAACAAAAAAAAAACGTATTCACACTAGCTTTAAAGACCAAGACAACCCGAAAAATAAAAAAATATGATATGCACGATAGTTGCAAAGATTAACAACGATTCACTAGTTTAAAACCTATAAACATAGTCTGTATCATGTACTGTATATATAAATAATAATGTTCGTCAACTCCATATTTAATAGTAATATTTGTAGCTGATAAATACCTCGATTAAATGTTTTATTTGACCAATAAATGAATAAATACAAACTACTTACCTTCCTCTTGGGTGTTTTGGTTTTAAAATCTAATTTTATAAGCAAATATCCACAAAATGTCAATTTTAAAACAAATCACAGCTCTCACTCCATATATTTTATATCGATTCCAGCTGCAAATTACTGGCCAGAGTAATGGCCGCCGTCGTATTTCCGGCATGCGCGACACGACATGCGCGAGGACACCGACTTCAAAGGATCCGACATTCAGTTGCCCTTCTATTCATTTCTTATTCTATGCCTTGAGTGAACCTTCTGCCCTTATCTCTTCTGTGTCTTCAAGTTTCAATGGAAATCTGGCGCATGCGCAACAAATTTCCCAGCTGCTTATATAAACGCAATAAAGACACAGATGAGGTAGGATAAAGACACAGAGTAGATATACTACACAGAGGTGGAACTCAGCCAAAAAAGTGTAACCGGCCGCCAAAAGCTTAGCCAGTGCGCTAAAGAGAGGCATTCACCCCCCCGAACTCAAATTTCAAGATGGCGCCCGAGTGTTTCAGAAAATAATCGACACGAGAAACACTTGTTATTTTGCTCATAACAGTTTTCCTTTACTAAAGTTGTTATTAACATGTTTATATAATTCGTCCTTCAAAGATGTGTTGGTATGAGAAACCTTTGAAGATTATCTACCGATTTATATGGCACTATATTCATCGTAGGAGTGAAAATTGAAATTTCGAAATTACCGAGAAATTAATACTCATGTGAGTCATGTCCAGAGGAGGAGTGGTCACTATACCACAATGCATTGCTTCTCATTAATATTCGAAATTGAACTTTGCGAGTCTTTGAGAGATGTTTGTCGAAAAATTGTGGTTTTCTATCGCGAATTTTCACTCTGAAAATTTTGATTTTTGGAAGGTACGTTTTTATAATTGTTTTATTTGTGACCTTAATTGCACAATTTTTGTTTTATGTGGTTGTCGTATCATGCTTCAGTGATGTTAATCACGCATTGAATTACCCTTGGTTTCGGGTCAGTGCACATGTTACAAAAATGCCTCCGATACTCGCCGGGGGTTAAATACTTTTTAAATCAGGAAATTCAACAAAATTTACAGCATCGAATTCAGAAAGGGTTATTCTTTCTATTGATACTTCAAAACACAAATAACCCCCTCGAACTGACGAGTTATCGCGGTTTGAAAATGGGGTATATTTCGGGGCTATAAAAGAAATGGCATTGATATACGCCGGGGGTTAAATAGTTTATAAATCGGGAAATTCAGCAAAATTCACATCATTGAATTCGGGGAGGGTCACGGTTCTAGCTGATACTTTAAAACATTAATAATCCCCTCCAACCGACGAGTTATCGCGGTTTGAAAATGGGGTATATTCCCGGTATAGTGCCATGACACGAAAACGGCTTTGATATATGCAGGGGGTTATTAGGTTTATAAATCGGGAAATTCAATAAAATTCACATCATTGTATTCAGTAAGGGTTACTCTTTCTATTGGTACCTTAAAACATAAATAACCCCCTGAAACAGACGAGTAATCGTTGTTTGAAAATGGGGTATTTTTACTTTTGTTGTCACCAATCGCGGGAAAAGAGGAATTCTACAGGAAATATGGCGCGAATGCAACGTAAACAAGCCAGCTTTTCTATAAACGTATTGTTCCTGATTGTATCATTTGTTTTTATAGAATTCGACTTATTCGAGTTTATTGGAGAAAAAATGGAACTATTAATGATGGCGATGTTGTCATTGTTGATCATGATTTAGAAAATGAGGAAACTCAAATTTAATACTGATACGCCAGGAAAATATCTCGTGTGGAGAGTTCATCATTCACTCCATTCAATCGAGCTTTGTTTCAAAGTCTTGGCACATCAGCAAAGGTATAATAAAAAAAATATGGTAGACGAAATTGTACTTATAAATGTACTGTTATTCTTTGCTATTTTATTCTTATAAATTGTCTTTGTATATTCAGTGTAAAGCTGGAGTAAATACGAGCAACAAAATTGCTGCAACTTGCAACAAAATCTGATTTCAACGCATGTACGAGGCAACATCTGTCAACATTTCTATGACTTGTATTAAGTTATGTGTCAACATCTCCACTTAACATCTGTTGAAATCAGATTTTGTTGCAAATTGCAGCTATTTTGTTGTCTGTATTACTCCACCTTAATACCTCTGTGTAACATTATTCTGCAGTGTAACATTATTCATGTATTAACATCTGTTGAAATCAGATTTTGTTGCAAATTGCAGCTATTTTTTTGTCTGTATTACTCCACCTTAATACCTCTGTGTAACATTATTCTGCAGTGTAACATTATTCATGTATGTCTGTTTATTCATATGTCATCTGCACCCCAATTTCCATTTTAGTAAATGACATACTTTTTTGTAGTTTCCTAGCAGAAAGATCAGGCTGACTCTGTCAGAGAAGTTACCAGTGAAAAAAACATAAATGGACCTTTGAAGAAAATAAAGCTTTGATCAAGTTGATATCTATTGCCAAAAAAGATCCATGGATCTGGAGAAATTTTGTCCATAACAAAATAAAATAACAACAATTTACCGCATTAGCCTAGTAATCTATGTCACTGTTATAATGGGTCGTTCCAGAAAAGATCCATACTCCCCCCACAGAGGAAATTTCTGCCGTCCGGAGGGGAAGGGGAGAAAAAATTGTTTCTGATAATAGTAAATGTATTAGGACATCCGAAGGGGGTAGGGGGGTTAACTTCCTATTTCCTCTGTGGGGGCGGTATGGATGTTTTCTGGAATGACCCAATTGTAGGGATCCATAATAAAATAAATATGTAGGAATCCATAATAAAATAACAACAATTTACAATATACTTCTTGTGTGTGTTGGTGTTATTTACTCAGGTGAATATGTTTGTGATGTTACTCTGAGTATGCATCCACACCGAGCTGAGCTCAGTTGGTAGAGCATAATTGGACTAATATCCCAAAGATGGCAAGTTCGATTCCCACCATGGTCAGGCAAACTTTTCAGCTTGCCCGGTGTGGATGCACACTCAGAATAACATCACAAACATCAATTTACAATATTCTAGTAATCTATGTCACTGTTATAATTGTTTCTTGGATCATCTCTGTCCCATGGTCCACTTTTTGCAATAAGCAATGCTGCACTGTAGAGTAATAGTACCCACCAAGCACACTGAATTTATTGGTTGTAGATCACAGTTATATCCAGTTTGCCCTTGTAAATTTATTAGTGACAGCACACTGTCCAAATCTTCATTAACAGTATCTGGACCTTGAGGTTGAATTGTTTGAGAAGGTGGCAATGCCAGAATCTAGAAATCCCACAAAATAACATTCCCAAAGATAAAAGATTGTCCTGTTCCATCTCGTCTTAGATCACTGAGGTCAGAGAACTGCAATATATAAAAACAATCTTCTGTTTAACCCTTTAAGTGCCACAAAATCTAGAAATCCCACAAAATAACATTCCCAAAGATAAAAGATTGTCCTGTTCCATCTCGTCTTAGATCACTGAGGTCAGAGAACTGCAATATATAAAAACAATCTTCTGTTTAACAACGTTAGACAGAGTAAAATATTAAAGTAGGGCGCATGAGGGCACAATGTGACTCAATGGGTTAACTAGGCACATGGGCAGATAGGCCAGCTGCCATTAGAAAGAGTAAAATAATCTGGTGTTAGAGTAAAATAATAAAGTAGGGTGCAATTAATGCAACTCGATGCAATTCAATGGGTTAATTACTTTAATGGTACGTATAAAATACCAAAGTAATCAAACCTCTATGATCAAACCAAATGAACAGTGTTGGCTTCTCTAACTTAAACTATTTTTTAGCTCTATATGCATATATTCATATTCATATATTAATAAATATCTATCTATCTATATTCAAAATAGAAAGCACAAATATTTTTACCAATATTGGCTATAAAAATGTGAATCATAGAAAAAGCAAGAAGCATTGCGTAGATACATTGCCTTTGTATTGGCTTTAAGGATTAAAACAAACGACTTACCCTAAAAACACAACTGGAATGTATCTCTATACTCTATCAATGCTGGGCTATTGCAATCGGCGAAGATTTCATCAACTTTTAGAGACAAATATAGCGATTCTTCTGATGTGAATCTCGCGGCATTGAAACTGAACACACGATAACCCATAGGAACCAACGCTATTGCAATAGGCGAAGATTTCATCAACTTTTAGAGACAAATATAGCGATTCTTCTGATGTGAATCTCGCGGCATTGAAACTGAACACACGATAACCCATAGGAACCAACAGCAACCGCATAGGCTCTGACGATCCACAATGAACAAAAAGAAGACCGTGTCCTTCCAAAACTGAAGCTTTATGGCGGTGAATCGGCTTTACAAAATCCGCCATATTTCTCACTCCTGTTGTTTTGATAGCGAAGGTCAAGAGAACAATAACCGCCCGCTCGTGGAAAATCAATAATATATAATTAATTGGAATAATCGCAATGCATCACGGTATAGTGACCACTCCTCCTCTGAGTCATGTCTAAAGGATTTAGAAGAAATGTAAATGGTATAATAACTTATGTGCAGCTGGATTTCGTTGTATTTAATATTTTGTGAAATACTTAGGCAGAAATCAGTCAAGATTTCACTATCTGAAATTGAAACCGCTATTGTAGTATATGGCACCCTGTTTATAATAGTGATAAAAATCATAAAACGTGAGGGATGTTGGTTTTTTACATTTCAAACACACTATATTTAAAAAAATATGATGTACATAGTTCATATTTAACATCATTCAGGTTTGCTATTCTTTAAATGAATTTTGATTAGAGTTTCTGAATGAGATGCCGAAACAATGTGAAAGTTGGGTATTCTTTAAAGTAATACTTTCATGTGTTGTGATGCGACATCTCGGCACATGGTGGTCAGCTCTAAAAGGAAACACAGTTACCGGTGTGAGTATATTGTTCACTATATGTCTCGACCTCATGTTTGCTGGCGAATACATGCAATTTAGCCTCATTTGCTCACTCCCCAAGTCATTAGTGTTGATACATGTAATGTTGACCACCATGTATAACCCTTGTATAACCCTATGTATAACCCTTGTATAACCATTATTACTCTGTCTAATGCTATACAATTTTACTCATCAAGGGGAGAGTGCTGGCACTTAGTGGGTTAACTCGTTTATCTGCCCATGAAGTGTCTAGTTAACCCATTGAGTCACATTGCACCCTACTTTATTATTTTCTGTCTAATGCCAGATGATTTTAGTTGTCAAGGGGAGAGTTCTGGGTTAATATTTAAGTAGAATTAGCCTCTTCCACAGGCAACTCTGTATTGTTTTGTATAATAGGTTTTATATTTGGGATTTTTTCCTCCCATGTTTTGCTCTCCCCAGGCCTAACACTATTTTGCTTGAAGCTCGACCAAAGTTTGATCATTTACAAAATGCATTTACAATACAAAACAAATAAGAGTTGAAAACCTGTTATACAAAACAATACAGAGTTGCCTGCAGAGGAGGCAAAAATAGAATATGATTTATAACAGCAGATAACATTGAATTGTAGAAATCGAAGAAAAATAAAACATTCAAACAATTGATGTAAACAATGTATTTTTCAGTCTTTTCAATATACCACATTTATCAAATGTTCATATTTTACCATTATTTGTCTGACACTCCGGGGCTTAACACTGATACATGTAGGATAATCTATGCTGAAAAAACCTGGAGGTAAAGAGTTGGGGGGCTGGAAAATTCTTCACGAGGGCCTTTACATGCAGCTGATGTAGAGTCCAATGGCTTATTATTACCCACATTACAGGAAACAAAAACCTGAATCTATAGATTCACCTCTCACACTCTGGCCTATAGCCTCACTTCTACTTCCAGGGGAAGTGAAATTGTCACACTCACACATTATTAGTTCCTTCTATGGTGCATATGGCTCAAGAATTTTAACAGTGTCAGTGAAAATGTCCAATGTTTATTCAACCATTAATTCACCCTCAACCCATGCATGTACAGGCTGAAGTTATCTGGTATGCCTATATGCACATGGGGAAAATTTTGAGTACAAAAATAAAAGGTTGACCAACAATCTTGCTAGCATTTTTAATCAATACACCCAGGGGTGAAGACCTTGGATCTTCTTAAAGAGGGACATAAAAATCCATTTCAAAGGAATGTTGTCACTCAAATATTTGGCTTAAAAACTGTATTATGCATTTCCAGGGAGCTGGTTCCAAAATATCTTGGAAAATATTTCCAGGGGAGCCAATGAAAAACATTATTTTTGGAAACTCCAGGATGTTTTGAAGGTCGTCACCCACAATCACTACTTAAATACTGAACACTGAAAAATATTTGGGTTTTTATCAAATTTGCCAATCATCATTTGCTTCTTCATCATAACTCTTGCCCAGTCTACAAATGGGAAAATTGTTGTCAAAAATGTTGTGTCTTGGGCAGGCATTAGTTATTACTTGATTAGTCTATTACAAAGCCATGGGTAGCCTGTCCTCTCATCTAGGTGCATGCTTAACATGATTGGTGCATATAGAAATTATTTTGGAAAAGAATGTCACTATATTATTTCATACATTATACATACAATAAAGTACACTAAGCATCTGTTAAATTCCAATTATTAGCATTCACAAACAACAGTGTTACTACAGCCAAAATAGCAACAAAATATATAAATCACAGACAAAATATATAAATCACAGACACAGCTGATTGAGCTGAATGCTTATAAATGGAACTACTGAACGTAGTGAACTACAGTACATACAGCTACAAGTATACAACTGTAAAATATCAGTAAAAAGTTGTAAAAACAGATTAAGTCATTAACTATATTCTGAATTCACATGACAATTGCTAATGTAACCCCCTGCACTCTTAATTCCTGACTATCAGACAAATAGCAAAAAATAGCATGAATGTGTTATTGTTAAGTTTTTATTAAATAGTCAAAAGATTCACACCGTACCTTAAGATACAAAACTTTTGCCGTTTGTCAACCAAATTCTTTGTCAAGCAAAGTTTCTTCCTTTCCACAAAAGATCCACGATATTTTACACAAATTTACAGGTATATTAAAGCTAAACTAACCAAGCAGGCTAAGCCCATAAACCAAAATATGGCAAAATATTTACAATTCCCGCTCATATGAAAACAATTTTGTTGAGAAAAAAAGAAAAAGAAACTGCAAATCTCTCCCAGATTTACCTCTTCCCATAGGCAAACTTGAAAATAAAAATAATTCAACAAAAATCAGCGAGATTTCAAACAATATCCTTGATTTCGAAACAATTTTTTGCGATCTTTTTAGTAAAAAATGCCCGCCATTTTGTAGTGATGGGCGATACCGAGTACTCGGTATTCGATACCAGCGATACCACAAACAGCGGTATCGGTATCGATTACTGACGTAGTATCGTTCGATACTTGCACCCTTTTTTAAACGACTTGTTTAATTTCACTTCTTGGTTGAATAAGACTTAATGAACCACTAAAATAACTCTTAATATTCCAAATGTGGTGCGCCAAGTCATGTGTAGAAAATATTTATTACGTTTCGGGCTTTTGGTTTACATATAGCATTATTTAGGTTACATATACAGTAATGAAAAATGTTTTTCCGCTGACCGGCAGGTATCGAAAGTAGCCGATACTAGCAATTTAAGTACTCACTTCCGGTATCTAAAATTGAAATTTTGTGTTCATTTTGGTATCGAAATAGGTATCGGTATCGGCCGATACCGATCTTAAAAGTATCGGTATCGGTATCGAATTAAAAATCCTGGTATCGCCCATCACTACCATTTTGTAAGTTTTCGGGGGGGTGAATGCCTCTCCTTAGCGCACTGGCTAAGCTTTTGGTTACACTCAAACATTAGCGTTTCGTAATACAGTTACACCTCTGTCCAGTATCTACTCTGTGATGAAGACATCATTACATTTACAAATGATGCATTACAAATAAACAAATCATTATAAATGGAGATTTAAAGATTGTTATATCGATAAATAGGTATGTGTAAAGCGAAATATATATTTACTTTTATTACCTATTTGGGGTTAATTTAAAAATCATTTTAAAGGGAATTTTCCAAGGGAAAAGTATAGCCCACATGTGGCATAGTATTTAATAATATTGGTGACATATTCATACGAAAACACATGCTGGTCAACTTTGCACGTTTGTCGCTTTTATATATGCCTTGTGGAAGCGAGCAAATTTTGTTAAATGTTCTGTATTTGCTATTGATTACTGAATAGAAGGTGAATTAATATAATGAATTATGAATAATGAACTCAATCCAATAACTGTGTTTCCCTTTGGAGTTGACCACCAAGTGCTAAAGTGCCACATGATTCAGATTGAAACCCAACTATGGTCGCATCACTGTTTAGTCTGTTAGTCACTCTTTTAATCTACCTTGTGCAATTGGCCCATTAGGATTAGAATCATGTAGTCCGGCTTGGCTAATTGACTATTAGAGCAACATAAATAATAAATATTTACTAATAATTAGTAATAATTATTAGTTAGAAATATTAATATTTTATTGCTTTAAGGAATACTATACAGTAACCTAGCCAGAGCTGGAAGGCCCCCTCTCAGAAAATGTTGCCCCCCCCTCCCGTACACCCAGGGGCGAAACTAGCCCATTTTAATTAAGGGGTGTCTGCTAGAATTCCCCTGCAAAAGCCGATGATGCCCTGCAGCAAATTTTTTTGGGGCCACTATTTTTTCCAAAAATGTTGGCGAGTCGGCCTGCCAATCCAGATGATTTGTACTTTGGGGGGTGTCACACTCCCCCGTACCCCCCCCCCCTCAAGTTTCGTCCCTGTGTACATCTAACTTTTGTATGCCTTGATTAAGCTGTCCCTCCCCCTGGATCCACAAAGTCTGAGTGCATATTTTTGGAAATACAACATTTGAATTTTCTTATATTTTACTAGAAATTATGCACAATAACACAGTAAATTTTTAGTAAAATGTTCAAGGAAAAGGATCTTCCAACAACAGCAGATATATTTTTGGAAATACAACATTTGAATTTTCTTATATTTTACTAGAAATTATGCACAATAACACAGTAAATTTTTAGTAAAATGTTCAAGGAAAAGGATCTTCCAACAACAGCAGATTGCACAATAACACAGTAAATTTTTAGTAAAATGTTCAAGGAAAAGGATCTTCCAACAACAGCAGATGACACAGCAAATCTTTAGTAAAATATTGTTCAAGGAAAAGAAACTTCCAACAGCAGCAGATGACACAGTAAATCTTTAGTAAAATAGTGATGGCGCCAGGCTTCCAAATTTGGGGGGGCATTTGAGGGGCAAACTCAAATTTTGGGGGGGGCAAGATAGAATTTTTAAAAAGGTCGCCCCACGGGAAATTTGACCCCCCCCTCAAAACGTGGTGATATTCTTAGGAATATTGCCCCCGGGGGGCGAATATCCTAGGAATATCGCCTCCCAGGGGGTGGGGCGAATACCCTAGGAATATCGCCCCTTTTTAGGACATTCGCCCCCCCATATATGCGATGTGGTTTATTCAAATAATTTCGTGGTACTTTCATCTTATTATTGCCTTACACGTTTGAGAATTTAACTCTGCAAAACTGAAGCTTTTTTCTCTTTTTTTGAAACGTATTATTGGAGTATTGGCAAATTTTACCATTCAGAGATTTACAAACTAATATTGAAACTGTAAAAAACAGTTTCATGTATACGCGCATTCACTAATGAGTAATGACAACTTATAAGCCATACATTTTCCGATAACGACAGAACGCTTGTGTAGCCTTTAGTCGCTCTTAGTGACTAATAATTTTTTTTGAGGGGGGGTGGCAAAATGGGGGGCAAAAAATAGGGGGGGGGGGGCATTTGCCCCCCCTTGCCCCCCCCCTGGCGCCGCCACTGCTTGCAACAGCGGCCGATAACACAATAAATCTTTACTCTGTCTAACGCTAGATGATTTTACTCATCAAGTGGAGTCTTGCAACTTAATGGGTTAATGAATCAGTTGGTTATTACAACCGATTTCAACTTGATTCATATTTAACATTCACTTTAACCCATTTACTG